>JARVLU010000324.1:5007339-5024468 GCA_031762415.1 Simpsonichthys santanae
TATATATATATATATATGTATGTATGTATGTATGTATGTATGTATGGTGGTAATTACATCTGTTAAAATAGTATAATGCATACTTAGTTTTTATAAATCTAATGTTTTGTATTTTATATTTAGATTTTCTTTTCTTCACCTTAGTTTATGTCCTGATGGAGTGAACGATGCACGTCTGAGAAAATTAAAATGATTAATTATTTAAACCTAAATTCAAGAATCTGTGAAATAGATGACACTAGAAAACAGCTTAAACACTGAGCTGAAGCTGAGTTGTTGAAGCTAAAAGAAATGCTAACTATAAACAAAAATAATCAGACATAGCTGAACAAAACTAGCTAAAGCTACAATAAAGAAACAAGCTGAGCTATAAGCTAGCTTACATAAAAAAGGCTAACTTAATGCTAAAATTACCAGAACACTTGCTAAATATTATGAAAGTTTAGTTAAAAATGGCTAAAAGTAGAAAAAAGCTTGCTAAAAGCAGAACAGAACCTAAAAGTTAAAGTAGCTAAAGGCTCTAATGAAAATTTGAATGTTTGCTAAAGTACTAAACCTGTAGTTAAAAGTAGCAAAAATGTAGCTAAAGGCTAATTTAGTAATAGGCTAACTAAAAGTTAAAGGCTATAGCTAGATAGTGTCCAGATGTGATCTTGGACTTACCCACTGTGTGCAGCAGTTCTTAGCTAAACATTAGAGAGATATGGAGCAAAGCACCCAAGCTGTGCTGAAAAGGACGTTTGTGTGAAATATAAACTGTGGAATCGCTTCACCTGGACCTGGACCTGCACCTGGACCTGCACCTGGACCTGGACCTGCCATTCTGTGCTTGTTTGTTTCTACTTCCTGTCCTCTCAAACCAGCCAGTCAAAGATGGCCGCTCGTCCCGAGCCTGGTTCTGCTGGAGGTTTCTTCCCGTTAAAGGGAGTTTTTTTCTTTCTACTGTCTCCTTTGTGCTTGTTCAGAATAAGAGACTGAGATGAAGTGAAGACCCAATGAGTCTGCTGCTTCCTTAGATAGAGAACTTTACCAATTGACTTTCTATGTATGTGAAAGTTCCTGTTCAGTGTTCTGAAACATCTTTGTTGTGAATTGGCGCTATAGAAATAAACTGAACTGAATGGAATAGATAAAAGCTAACGCAGCAAAATGGTAGCTAGAAGGTAAAAGTAACAAAGGTCTAGCACAAAAAAGCAAAACACTAGCTAAAAGTTGCAAATGCTAGCTAAAGTACTAAAACAGTATCTGAAAGTCACAAAGTGGTAGGTCAAAGCTAAAGTAGCATGTCGGTCGCTATATGTTAAAAGTAGATCAGCTAAAAGAAATGACTACCTCAATGTGGCAAAAGGCTGACTAAAAGTTAAATACCAGAATGGTAGCTAAAAGTTAACAGAAGCTAAAGTTTAGCCAAAGGAAGAAAAACATACGGCAAAGGGTTAGCTAATAGTAACAAATGACTAACTAAAAGCTAAAGTTGCAGAATGGTAGCTAAAATCTAACAGAAGCTAAAGTTTAGTCAACAAAAGTCTTAACTAAAAGCTAAAGTTGCAGAATGGTAGCTAAAAGTTAACAGAAGCTAAAGTTTAGTCAACAAAAGTCTTAACTAAAAGCTAAAGTTGCAGAATGGTAGCTTACAATAAGAATTAACAAAAACTAGCTAAAAAGAACCAAAAGGCTAGCTAGACGCTGAAAATGATTGAAAGCAAATGAAAGTGTCAAAGTAGCAAAATGATGACCGAAAGCTAAACGCAGCAAGACAAAATCGGAGCCGGCAGCTGAAGCAGAGTTCAGTTTTTAAGCTGAAAAGATCTCTAAATGTTTGGATGAGGAAAACATTCGTAAACCGCGTGATCTTTTTAACGTGAACACTTTTCAAAAGTCCACGTGTCTCCTCTTCGCCTGCAGGGCAGCTCCCCCATCTCCCCCCACAGTCCGGCCAGCCTCGCCTGGGCTCAGCGCAGCAGACATCAGCCGGCCAGCCTGGCGCTCCGTAAGCAAGAGGAGGAGGAGAGCAAACGCTGCAAGGCTCTTTCTGACAGCTATGAGCTCTCTACAGACCTCCAGGACAAGAAGGTACGAGACAGGAGGTCCAACACCCGAAACCTCCAGCACTGTACGGGTCGGGACGGTTCCTGTCGCAGTGTTTCATCTTTAAATGACAGACAGCCACAGAAACAATGTGTTGCAACCTGCAGCTAAAGGAAGGAAAACAAGTTTAAAAATTTAAATTAATCAACCAAAAACATCGTAATAATGTGGTCTAGTTTATGTTTAGCTGCACGGTGGCGCAGTGGCAGATCTGATCAAACTGCCTTATTTATGCACAGATTCAGTCTAAGACTGAGTTAAAAACATGAAACTTGACAACAAGCGTTAGCCGGTCTGCTTCCCAACCACCTGCTGCAGGTGGAGATGCTGGAGAGGAAGTACGGGGGGCAGTTTGTGTCCCGGCGGGCGGCGAGGACGATCCAGACGGCCTTCAGACGGTACCGCATGAACAAGAAGTTCGAGCGTCTCCGCAGCTCGGCCTCTGAGAGCAGAATGACGCGCCGCATCATTCTTTCCAACATGAGGCTGCAGGTAGGCGCTCGGACCAGTGGACACGCTGTTGTCTGACCTGGACTGAACCTGTCTGTGTTTGGGCTCAGTACTCGTTTGATGAGCGGCAGCCACAGGGTCCGGGATCAATGGGTCAGCAGGGTTCAGACGACACCGGGGACATGGACGACTCCTTCTCAAAGCAGGTAAACGTGTTTTTAATCTTTATAAACTTTAACGGCTCAAAGAAACACGAGCGCTGTTGAAGATCAAAATATGACTTTCATGAAATGTCTCACAACAAGTCCAAATCTAAAACTCTAAAACTAAAACTGTCCAGTGGAAAGAATCAACTCACCTGTGACAGGAAGAACCAGAACTAGAACCAGAACCAGAACCTGAACCTGAACCTGGTTCAGGATGGACGGCCATTTGCTTTAACCAGCTGAAGTTAGAGAGAACTAGAAAGAGACAGACAGGAAGTGGTCCAGGTGTAGTTTCTATGGTCCAGGTGTAGTTTCTATGGTCCAGGTGTAGTTTCTATGGTCTAGGTGTAGTTTCTATGGTCCAGGTGTAGTTTCTATGGTCCGGGTGTAGTTTCTATGGTCCGGGTGTAGTTTCTATGGTCCAGGTGTAGTTTCTATGGTTCAGGTGTAGTTTCTATGGTTCAGGTGTAGTTTCTATGGTCCAGGTGTAGTTTCTATGGTCCGGGTGTAGTTTCTATGGTCCAGGACGATGAGCTTGTGACACACAAGGACCTCATGTCCACCCGTCTTCTAACATAAACATCACAGCGATGCCAGATGACTCCAGATGTTCCTCCGCTGCTGTGAGGCTCTTCCTAAATGAAGCTGTCGTTGGAAGTCTTCGTTTCTTTGGATGTGTCAGAAAATGGTGAAGTTCTTGTTTCTACAGCTGCGTTTGTTTGTTCTAAAGTTTTTTTTAAAGAGCTCATCCCAGCAGCCCGCCTCTCTTCAGAGGAGACGAGCAGCGAAGCTGATAAAGGAGCTTTAGAGCTGAACGTCGTGACGCACGGCAGCAGGATGTGAAGGCTCTGAGGCTGCAGGCCTCGTCGACTGAGCTCAATGTCCACGAAGCTCGTGCACGTGACTGCGTTAGCTCATGTCACTACGGTCACCGTTGATGTTCGATGTCAGCGTCTGTCTGAGTCAGACCTGATCACACAAGGAGCAAAAAAAAAAACATGCATGTTTTGACAGATCTTTATCAACATTTTGAAAAGGTTGGGCATTCTTTTCATGCCAGAGCTTTAATCTTAATCTTTTACTCAAAGCTTGGAAACAACTATGATCTCGTGTGATGTCACGCTCTAAACTAAAATCACATCCATTTTTAGATCAAGATCTGTAAAACTGAGTTGTAGCTATTTTAGCGTTGGCAGATTTTAATTGTCTATGTTGGCCATATTGAACCCACTTGGCTCCAGAAGTTCAAGAGTTTTAGACAAACGTCCTGTGATTATTTCCTGAAAGTCTCATTAGAATATATCCAGTGGTTCATGAGATGTTCTACTAACAGACAAATTTTATTGAATACCAAATCATTATCAGTAAAAGTTCTCACTTTTTGCTCGAAATATACATTGTGGATCACTCTCAGCTACCATCCTATTAAATTTCAGCAAAATATCTGTAAAACTGACTGAGTTGTAGCCATTTTGGTGTTTTGTGAAGTTGGCTGGCTGTGGCGTCCGTCTTGTATTGAGTTGATGTTGAAAGTGAATTAGTTGTAGACGCACATCCAATGATTGTTCCATGAAAAGTTCCATTGAAATCCATCCAGTTAATGAGATATTTTGCTAACAGACTAGTAAAAAAAAAAAAAAATACTTGCTCAGCGTCTATGAGGCTCATAAAGATTTGAATCCAAAAAAAGAGGTTTTAAAGATAAATATTTAATCTGCCACAGCAAATAGTCCACGCGCAGTTTTAAAAATCAACACATTAAAACCTTTGATTTAGTAAATGTGCCGATGAACAGTAAATAATTTGTCTACAGATGTGATTCCTGCTGCACGTGGCAGGATGATAAACAGCCTCCAACACTAAATGTTTCAATTTTATTCCACAAAACTGATAAAATAAAAATCTTCCAAACTCTTTAACCGAAAAGGAGAACGAAGGTGAAGACGGAGCGAGAAAACACAAAAGAATAAGAGCGTCCACACTGTTTGTTTTATGTGTTTGTGCATATACATGCTTCTCTGTTAGCAAAATATCTTGACTCTCCAGGCAGATGTTGACGAAAAGCTTGATGGACACCACAGCTCATCTTAGCCAACGCAAAAATGGCTCTGTCACTTTTACAGATACTGACCTGAACGTGGGTGGTAGTAGCTGAGAGTCATTCACATCGTTTGAGCATTTGCAGTGTTCTGACCAACAGCAGCGAGATTCTAGGGCGGCAGGCGACAAGCGCTGCTCCAGTTAATGTTAGGTCGTTAATTTTATTCCTGCGTTGGCCTCTTTTTATTCCCGTCGCTCTTATCGTCGATGAGAAAAGAGTCGCAGCTGAAGAGAACAGAGTGCGGCCGTTCACCGAAGACTAGCCTAACGTTTCAAAACGGAGCAAAAACAGGACGACGTCTTCAGTAGCTTCAGGTTCATTGACGGATAATTATTTTAATTTTTATTTAAGATGGAGAATAAAACTAACTCAGAAGAGTTTGTGTTGAGGTTCACAGAGCAGGGCCGGTTCTAGGCATGGTTGCATGAGGGGGCACACTGCCTTCGGTTCATTAAAAAGAAGGGGGGGAAAAAGGCACCAGCTCTGGCAGATCATCAGTAGAGCAGATGTTTAAATTAGCTAATCAATCACTGCTGTGTTCACACAATTGATCACTTATTAATAATCGCAAAAGAAACATCAAGGCTGAAAACATTATCCTATAAAATGTAAAAATAACATGCAGTGTCTGTCGGCTCATTTGCATACTAATCACTGATTGGTCATTGAAGAAGTGGGGGAGGGGTTTAGTCTCTGCTGACTGCAGACAGACAGGTGTGGGGATAAAATCATTCATCTCTGTTACTGGTTCTGTTCTCTGGTTCTGATGGTTTCTGAGAAGAGTCAAGAAAACATTTATTGGCTTAAGGCCTCACGGTGCTGAACGTCTCCAGCGTGAGTCCCGTCAGCTGCTCGTCGTCTGAACGTGGTTTCTGTTGGATCTGAGCGACGACATCGTTTTTCAAAAGACGCTGCGCTTTTGTCCAAACCTGGGCTGAAAACTCCGTCGTCACATCTGGATCTGACAGAACCCGTGGAGGAGCAGCTGCTTCACTCACTTCAGGGAGTTTGTCTCTGCTTCTCTTTAAAGCTGAAGCTCGTCTGTATTTTTAGCTGCGTTGCCCATGGGGGTGGTGGGGGGGGGGGGGGGGGTGGCAGTGTCACGCGTCATGCAGGTCCGGACTGAAATAATTAGGTTGATGGATCGAGCGACGATCGTCTGCGCAGACTGTCGCCGCCGACTCCGGGAGATTAAAACATCCGGACTCAGACTTTTAGTTCAAACCGTCTTCACTTCTCTTTAAATTCTTATATAAACTTTGATTTTTTTTTTTTTTTAAACAGGAAGTAGGTGCACAGTTTGAATCCATCATGGATTTCCTCCAGTCCACTCTTATCTATGCATACACCCCATTTTTGAGGATGAGTGGACTTCTCTTGTTTCTTGAAGACCGTCTGGTCCAGAAGACTTCTTCAGTTCTGGAAGTGTCTTCAGTAAACTCAGGAAGTCCACTTGTCTCATTCGAACTCTTCGGGCTCTGGTGTCCTGGATGACCAAGAGTCTAGTCCACAGGTTTTTACACATGCTGAGGTCGGGGCTTTATTTTATTTTTGAAGGTTGTTCCAGAAGTTTCACATCAGCCTGTCAGAACCTGGTTCTGACGCCGATTTGGGATCATTGTCCTGTAGGAACAACCGGTTTGTTTCAACCTTCTCGTTGTTTGAGTTGAAGTTGAAGAATCTTGTTGTAGACCTGCTTCATTATTCTGTTGTCTTCAGCACCACAGCATGATGCCAACATGGTTCCAGTGAAAATCGTTAAAAGCTCAAAATGATGCCCAGGAGGAACGGATGGAAACATCTGAACTCTCAACATTTGGCTGCTTTGTTCATTTTAAATCTTCAAATAATCTGAACTCTCTTCACTTTCAGTCAGTTCTCCCATTCGCTGCTTTGTAAAAATCGAGTTTTATATCCCCCGTCTGCAGCTGGTGAGGCTCCTCAGTATTTAACATGCTTTGAACATCTAAGTCATGTCTGTGGATTGCTTCACAGCTCTAAATATTTCCAGTCTTCTCTCCATCTGACATCATCTCATGTCAACACGGGCTTGACCTCTGAGGTGAGGAACTGAAACAGCTACATTTAACCTCCAGCAGAGTAGGAGGCTGGTTGGAGCAAGTCGGGCTGTGACCACGAGGTGAAACGAAAGGAAGCTGCAGCTGCTGCACTAATTAATTAATTGTTATTTAAAGTCTGCGACTCTAAATGCTCAGTTCTGCTGGGAAAGTTCAGCTGCATGCTGAGTTTCAAAGACTGTCCATTTGTGTCAACGTTCAAGTGACCTTAACACATGTACCTGTGGAACGCCTGCCATTTGCTTCCCGTCTGGGTCCAGGAGATGTAAATAAAAAAAAAACTTTTTCAGCCAGGAGTGAATTTGTTCTTCATGCTGACTCGAAGCAGTTAAAAATGTTACATAAGGAGTGAAATGGCTCATTTATAAATACAGGAGTTGGTGAAACGTCTCGCGAGTAGCAACAGCTCAGAAACATTTCTACAGATCATCTCGCCGGAGGGGCTGAGAGGTGGACGAGTTCACGTCTGACCGTGAGAAGGTTTACCTGCCTGACAGAGCAGGACATCTTACTGGTGTGTTTTATCACAATCCATTAAAACTACAAAAAAAAAAAAAATTAAATCTGAACGTACAGCTGCATAAAACGAGAAGAAAACACTGAAGAAGACCCTGATGCATGCTCAATAATCCAGGTAGAAAAATCTAAAAGTTAAGTCGGGTCCTATGGACAGATTTTTCAATTTCTGCAAGTTCATCAAGAGTTTGATCTGTTTGATGTTTCCTCGTCAAAGTTTACTGAGATTAAAATGTCCTTCATTCAAAGTAATAAACAGCTTCTAAACCAGCGATAGACACTCGATCTGTCCCAAACTAAAGGACCACATCTAATAAAATGTTAACATGGGCTGGATCTGACCTGCCGACCTTCAGTTTGACACACGTGACAGGTACTGGAGGGTATAAACTAACTACCATTTGTTTCACGCTGCTCTTTGATTTGATGTTTACCGTCATGGGTTTTGTTTTGTTTAAAGCTACAAAATCTCAGCTTCTGTCTGTAAATGCATCGTTGAAGTGGTTAGCAGCTTTGCCTCAGCAGGGATCACCACCATCACACGACTGATGTAAAACACTGATGGAGGCAGAAAGACAACAGGGAGGGGTGTGAAGCTTCACACACCGCTCTCGCACCTCGGGGACGAATCAAAATCAGCCGACAGCGAGCGATTCTTTAGTGCGGGGGGTGTCCAAACGTAAACTTGGTCCAATGAGTCAGTTTCAGAAACATTAACTCGAGTCAGAAACTCAACATCATTTCCTGGTTGCAGGTTCGTCAGCGGCAGTTTGATCCGTGTCATTTTGTTCTTTCCACGTCAAAATCAAAGATTATTAAAAACTCATGATGAGTTTGCACAAATTGAAGTATTTATCTGTTGTCGAAGCAAAAATGAGAAGCAACAAATAATTTACATTTAAAATATCACTTTGGGGGGGCAGTTGAGGCTAGGGGTGCACCGATAAATCGGCCGGCCGATTTATCGGCTCCGATTTCCTTAATTTTGGGAAATCGGCCAATGCTTGCATGAAAAACCGATTTTACAGATTTTTTTTTTTTGTTTTAACAACAGTTGTCAGAACTTCATTTATATTTCAGCACTACCTTGTGACCAGTTAAAACAAGTTTGTATTGTTTCTAGAATATTGTTCAAGGGTCTGTTTTTCAATAAAATAAGATTGAAATTTGAAGGTGCATTGTGACCTTACAACATCTAACAATGTTGTTTATAAAACAAAATTGGTATCGGCCAAAATCGGAACCGGCAGGTCAGACTTTGTAGAAATCGGTGATCGGCGATCTGCCAAAAAACTGCAATCGGTGCACCCCTAGTTGAGGCGGTTCGGGCATCTGGTGAGGATGCTTGCTCGGGCATGTCGGTCAGGGAGGAGACCCCGGGGAAGACCCAGGAACACCTTGGAGTCCTAACTGGAACAGGTGGCGGTGGAAAGACGTGTCTGGGCCTCCCTGCTCCAGCTGCAGCCTCCAAGACCAGACTTCGGAACAAGTGGAAGATAATGATGGATGAATTTTGCGGGGCAGATGTTAACGAGGGCCAGATTTGGCCCGTGGGCCTTAAGTTTGACGCACGTGCATCGTGTCACCCACTGTTGCCGTGTGCTTCCTGCGCAGCAGCAGACTGAGCATGCTCTGTTGACCAACACGGCGGCCCCTACAGGCATGGCAGCAGTAACTGAGGAGGAGCGTTTCCCTGGCGCTCTCTCTGCCCACGTCTCTGTATGAATCATAAAGTGACTGTTTTCCATGAGATTGAGTTTATCTCTTTTCGTTCAGCTGCTTCAAACTCACGGTGCCAATCCCTCTCAACAGTTCTGTTCATTGTCATGCAGATGAGGCCCAGTTAACTTGCTGCTGCTAATCCACATGGGACCAGAGCCCCTTTCAGGAGTGTCTGACGAGCATGCTGGAGATGAACCACTCCATCACCTGCTGAAACAGCCTTTATCAGGTTCATCAGGTCTAAACAGATGTTTTAAACTGATCAAACATATGGAGCAGACCTCAGGGTGATGAAATAATAAATTGGGATGAATCGTTTTGACTGTGTCAGCACACTGAACCAGAGCAGTGGACTGATGCTCTCTGGTGGTCAAACCAGTCGTCACAGCTCCCACTCCTCTTTTTAATAATTTTATTCAAAAAGGATTTTTTTTTTCAAGTGACAGAAATAAATTATTCCCATAAAGTTATTATTACACTATTTTCAATCTAAACTTGTAAAATCAAAGAGAAAGATCCTGATTTAAACTCAGTCATCCAGGTAAAAGAGTTAAAACAGGACAGATTGCTCTTGGTAGAAACATTTCATCTTTCATCTGAAAGACTCCATGAGTCTGAGGCCGACCACCAACTGTGTCGTGTAAATAATTCCTTTTTAAAGAGGTTCTCTACCAAGAGAAGTCTGTGAAGCGCTCATCCTTGCTGATCTTACCATTATTTCAAAGTATATAATTTAAAAATTAGGACAATTTCTTTATTTATTGTTAATTATAATGGACATGTTTTTATTCCTCTAGTTTTGACACTTTTACTATTTCTTTAAAGAAATTGTTTCTTCTCGCCGCCTTGCAGGCCAGACTCATCAGATTATTATTTTTTTAATTTTATCATGTCCTGGATGACTGAGAATCTTCACCAGCATACCTGTTGGGAACCACTCTCAACTACCACACCAAAGTTTAGCTCAACATGCTTAAAACTAACAAAATGATAGCCTTTTTTTAATTTTCGCTGAATCACACTCGCCACCTTTAATGACACCGGGTGAAAAACTGTCTCACATCTACAAAGTGTTTTTTTTTTACTTAAACATTAACTAAATTAACTAGTTTTACCTTCTTCGTCTTTTCCCTCTTCGGGGTTGTCACAGCAAGTCCTCCTCCATCTCACTTTGTCCTCACTCCACCTCCATGGCCTCTCAAACTGCTTCCATATTTCTCCTCTGTCTTTTTTCTGGCAGCTGCATTTCTGACATCCTACCAATATACCCACTGTCCCTCCTTTGGACATGTCCAAACCAATGCCCCTCCTCTGGACATGTCCAAACCACTTTCCCTCCTCTGGACATGTCCAAACCATTGGCACTCTTTTGGACATGTCCATACCAATGCCCCTCCTTTGGACATGTTCAAACCAATGCCCCTCCTCTGGACATGTCCAAACCACTTTCCCTCCTCTGGACATGTCCAAACCAATGGCACTCTTTTGGACATGTCCAAACCAATGGCACTCCTTTGGACATGTCCAAACCAATGTCCCTCCTCTGGACATGTCCAAACCAATGGCACTCCTTTGGACATGTCCAAACCATCTCCGTCTGACCTCTAACTTCATCTCCCTGTTGTTCGTTGTCTTGCTATGGATGACTTTCCAAGAGGACCGTGATTATGCATCAGCAGTACTCTTGTAATATTTCTGTTTGGGTGCACAATGGTGTCAAGAAAAAGCAAGAATGAGTCAAAGAAATGTAAAACAAATGTTTATTTCAACCTTGAATTTCCCTGAGACGTGACAGTAGAACACAGCATCGTCTACAAAATGTAGACTGGTCGTGATGTAATTATTGTATTTACACAGTCAACATGAAGGAAACACCTCAGAGTTAGTGTTTCAGGAAGAAGACAGAGTCAGCTCTGAAGGTCTGTCCTCCTACGTCTCCTTTTCTTGACCATGTTTTTCAATGTAATAGGATCAGACCGTAACCATCTCTAGAAGATCGCACTGTGCTTTCCACTATTTTACTGTTTTTATGTTCAGCGTCAGACTTCCAAATGTCTTCCAAATTTTACTAACACTGAACCCCAACACCACTGGATTCAAAATGACCTTTTCTGCATGTTTTCTAAGATCCTAACTTTTCCCCAGCCCACACGCCCAAATCCTGGTTCTTCTCCAACCGGCTCACATTTTAGTGTCGTCAAGGGGGTCGTGAATGTCGACCTCTTGGAAGGCCAAGTTTTCGATGCCCACTTTCTGCTGGTTGCTGTGGTTCTCCTTGTTGTAGTTGTTGTGGTTTCTCTGGTCTGCGTCTGTCTCGAAGCAGTGGACGCAGTGAGGCGTGGAGACACGGACGCTTCGGGAAAAGTTTGAGAAATCCACGCGGTACTTCCCCATCTTGGTGCGGGAAATGATGGGCAGGAAGCTGTAACCCCACTGAATCTCCTGTGGGACGAAGGAGGTCCTTACCTGGCAGGAGGAGCTGGTGGACTCAGCCGTCCCGTCTAAAAAGACCACCAGCTCAAAGTCCTGTTGGGGGAGAGTATCGGCCGACAGCTCGTAGAACGGACTGGATCTGTTAATGACGTGGTAGAGGGTCAGGGGGCAAATAAAGAACAGGTTATCCTTGCCAGCATCAACCATAAAGTCAACGTCCACCTGATCCAGGATGATGGTTTCTCCATCGGGTGTGATGGTTGTCCTCAGCAGTTTGCCATAGATCTGGCTCCCGATTAATAAAGTCTTTCGGAGATTGGCCACTCTGATCAGAAGACACAGGCTTCCTTTCTTCAGGCAGATCACAGCAGTGTTGCTAAAGGTCACAGTCTTTGCCCTTTTTTTGGGTAAGGAGATCTTGGCCAAGATGACGCCACACATAAAACAGTTGATGAAGACTCCAACCAGAGACTGGATGACGATCAGAGCCACCGTGCCAGCACAGTGCCCAGTCAGCGCCCGTCCACCATATCCAATGGTTGTTTGGGTCTCCAACGAGTACAGGAACGCTGCCGTGAGGCCGTTAACGTTGTCTATGCATCGGACATGTCCGTCTGTGCGGTTCTGCCCGCTCAGATCCCCGTTGCTCTTTGCAATCCAGTACCAGAGCAGGCTGAATATGAACCAGCTGCCAGTAAACGTAGCCACAAACAGAAGGAGAACAAAGCGCCAGCGGATCTCCACGAAGGTGGTCCAGAAGTCCACCACGTATGCAAAGTGGTTGCTGTATTCAATGTTGCCAAACTCGATGTTGCAGTGGCCGTCTTTGGTGACCAGACGGGTTTTTCGACTTCGATGTCCAGTTGGCTGCATGCGACCTGGGAGCAGCTGGAACATCCTGGAGCTGCAGGAGCGGACGCAGGATTAGACACAGACGGTTTACAAACAACAAACTATCCCAGTACGACATTATCAACTGAATAGTTTGCACATTTCATAAACCTATATTTTATTTACGTTGAAACATTGCAAGGCAGCACGGTGGCGCAGTTGGTAGAGCTGATGCCTCTCAGCGAGCAGGTCGCCCCAGGTCAAATACCAGCTACGGGCCTTTCTGGGTGGAGTTTGCATGTTCTCTCTGTGCATGCGTGGGTTTTCTCCAGATGCTCCCAAAGACCAAAAACATGCATGTTAGGCTGATTGGTGACTCTAAATTGTCTCTAGGTGTGAGTGAGAGTGAATGGTTGTTTGTCTCTGTGTCCCTGTGATGGACTGGAGACCTGTCCAGGGTGCACCCCGCCCCTCGCACAGTGACTGCTGGACATGCACCGGCGACCCCCGTGACCCAAAATGGAAGAAGCGGGTAAAAGATGATGGATGGATGGATAATACGTTTACCATGTTCCATTGTGTGTAGAACAACGAGTTTATGAGATTTGCAAATTGCTGCGTTCAGTTTATTTACGTTTCACACAACACTGCGACGGTCAGGACTGGGTTGTAAACCAGAGTTGTAAATTTCCGTTATCAGACTTCAAAAGAAAGTTTTCCATCCACAAACGGGGTTTTACAAAGTGAAAACTTTGCAACAACAGGAGAAGGGCATTAAAGCAGGAGATGGAGCGCTCGGTGGAGCGTTGAGCTGCTTTTTGAGCCACGACTGAGAATAAAGAACATTTGTTTGAACAAAACCATCTAAACATCCTGAATGTCTGGACATAACTTTAGAGAAACCAGATAACTGTATTGCTTTTCAAACTGTTATAAAGTTACTTTTTATTTCTTTGCATTTCTGAAATACACACAAATTGTCAAGTCAACCGTTATAGACATTAACGTTATCTCTAACGCTGGTGGACAAGCAGAAGGTTTTGGTTTGGACTCACCTGCTCAGTGAGACCATGGACCTGCAGTTCTCACTGGATCTGTGTCGGACCTTCACACTCCTTTTCTTTTAGCGGGTGGCCATGGAGGCGTTGGAAAGATTTTAATCCACAGTGAAATTTCCTAATCCCAGCCACATGCCACCGTGTACGCTGGCTTCATGCAGCCGCGGAGCTCCGGGGGGGCGTCGGTCTCTGAATTCAGAACCAGCAGCTCTTCTCTCCTGCGGGTCTTGGTACTGTAAAGTTCTGAGGACTTGGGGGAGGTGGTATTGTGGCAGTGGGGTCTGAATGCCTTCAGTGGTTTTGTTGCGGCAGTAGGTGCGTCAGTTGAGGTCGGTGCCACATGCTGCTTTTGTTTTCAGTCCTGAGAACATTTGGGATTTACAGGAGGCCACACAAAGGATCCCCCACCCTCGGGTGTGTTTCCCCGCCTCGTTCCCCCTTCCCCCAACGTGAACCTGCAAGGTTGCCTCACATTTACATCAAAATGAAGAGCTGAGTGTCCTTGTCGCGCTCAGTTGGCTGTTTTGGAGCACATTTCAATGAAATGAGCTGAAGTGATGAGAGGCCCTGCAGCTGTGGGCCCGGAGGCCTTCGGCTGCGTGGGCCCAGGGGCCTTCGGCTGCGTGGAAACCAAGAGAAACAAAGATGGTCGAAGGTGCATGAAATCCAGAGAGGACCACCGCTGTAGCGGATCTGTGACGTTCTGGTTTCCAACGACCCGTCAGAGCAGACCGGACTTCCGTCTTCAGAAGAAACTTTGATTCCTCTGAGCTCGTTTGTTTTCTGACGACAAAAGCTTTTGTATAAAGCTGCCACCCACACCGAGCGGGTTCCTACAGGTCAAATTTGGATTCTTCAAGTTTGGAGAAATCCCAAATTAGATTTAAATTGATTTTGTTTGTTTTTTAAACAGTAAAAACCATAAAATCCTCACGGTTGAAGAAACAAAGTGGGATTTATAATAAATCCCACCTTATCAAACAGGATTAGAAGATTAAAGATGATGTAATCAAACAACACAAACGATGTTGGTCCACCAGAACTGTTGACCGTGGCACAAAGTCCAGTCTGGGGGTCCACTGGACAGCTCACACGGGCACAGATGGCCCAACGAGACCCTCGCAGGACCCCGCGCCTCGTTTTAGTGCCACTTGTCCTTGTAGTGTTTCCTTTGGGCCATTTTTCAGTTCACCTCAGTTGTTCTGGCCGTCTTGTGCAGAACTCTCTGGTCCGTCCGTCTCAGCCAGCAGGCCGCTGCGCCTCTGCACCTGCTGACGTAAAAAACACAAACTGAACTTAAAAAAAGGGAAATGAAAGAGACCAAGTGATCACGATCTTGTACGATTCGTTAGCACTCAGAGTTGGGAGTGATTCCCAGCTACCACCATTTAGCCCATTATGTCAAACTGACTGGTGTTTTTTTTACAGATGTGTTTCCTGAGGTCAGTTAGGCTCAGCGTGCACGGACTGATGCACGTCTGTAACGTTTCCTGACATTTTCAGCAGCATCTCAGGAGATGATGTCATGTTTGAGTGTGGGTGTTTCTCATGTTTGTTAAAGGCTAACACACAAACACACACACAAACACACACATGCAACCTGATTCATACCTGGTAAGTGACGGCGTGGCCTCCTTCAGCCTGAAGTCTGTGTGAGGAGCACCTCAGGGTCAGGAACACGTCGGCGTGGTTTTGTGACACAGGAAGTTAAAAACATCTGTGGAGGCACGTTTGAGCCTAAAGAACCTGAATCTCTGTCACTCTGATGATTTTTACTCCATGTCAGAGTTCATTCACTCTCGTTTTAACGATCAGATGCTCCTGAGCTGTTTGAGCATCTTTTACTGTGAAAGAGGCCAGACTTGAACCAAGGTGGTCTTTCTGGGTTTACTTATAAAACATTTCTTTTTGTTAAAATATTCATTATTAACACTTTTATGAACGTTGAAGAATAAAACGGGAGCCTAAAATCTTGGTCATCTTAACCTGCGAGTAACAAAGTTAATCTCATGCTCTGCAGATATCACGACATAAAACACTCATTAACCCTGAAACATTTAAGATATATTAGTTTCTCACACATTAAAATGTTTTTTTTCCTTCATACTCAAATTAAAAGTGTAATTTCCAAGTTTTTTTGGATATACAAATCAAAATGCACATTAAAAGTTGCAGGTATTTAAATGACAGCTGCAATATTTACTCAGAACTGCAGCTTTGACTGATTGATCTAATTTGATTATCCAGAGTCTTGATGCTGCTCCAGGTAAAAAAATCTAACTAGGTTAAATCAGGTCTGTCCACAGGATTAAACAAAGAGGCTGCATTAAAAACAAAAAACAAGCACAGCGCCATCTGGTGACCACACCCTGAAAAACATCAGGGTAAAGAAAAGAGCTCAAGATATTTATAAATGTTAGGGTTTAGTTAAAATTCAAGTTTGAAATTAACATGAGGTGCATGTTGTGCTGCAGTGTAATGAATGTTTAAAACTCTATAAGACTTTATTAGAAAACTGTTTTAAAAACTTTATAAGCCTGAGCTGAACACAGCTCCTCAGACTGAAGTTTTTCAGATGAAAGACGAAACGTTTCTACAGTTTTTTTTAATGTTTTTTGAACCCGTCCAGAGGACCTGACTTAACATTTTTAGTGCTTTAATGAGTCCAAATCTAACTTTAGGGTGTCCCAGTACTAGTTCAGACTGAGTACATGTACTTCAGTTTGGGTATTTTGCTGGTGTAGTACTTAAACATTACACCATGACTTTAGAACCATTTATTGAGAAGAGCGCAGACTGAGGTCTAAACGTCGCATGCGTTTGTTTCAGTTTCTCTAAACGGACATTTCTGTTTCTCGGTCGTGAAATGAATCAGTCTGAAGTACGGAGATGTTTTTACAAGAAAAACTACAAGAGTTTGAGGCTGATTTCGAGCTGCCGCTAATATTTCTTGTGAAAAAGGTTTACTGATTGTTGTGACGCGCGCGTTCGAGAATGGAAAACAAAAGAACAAGTCTGTTCAGTTTTGTATTTGATTTACTGGATAAAGTCACAGTTTTTGATTTTAAACCAGGATCATTTTTCTGTCGGGACGAATAAAACAGTTTGAGTAAATTAAATGTTTTGAAGCTCCATGAGCCTCAAGCTGATCCCGTTCCAAACGTCTTTATTCGAGATGATTCCAGTTGTGTCCGAGCTACACGATGTTCCGCTCCAACAGCT
Organism: Simpsonichthys santanae; assembly: GCA_031762415.1. Taxonomy (NCBI): domain Eukaryota; kingdom Metazoa; phylum Chordata; class Actinopteri; order Cyprinodontiformes; family Rivulidae; genus Simpsonichthys; species Simpsonichthys santanae. The sequence goes on from JARVLU010000324.1 coordinate 5,024,045, forward strand.
TCTCCTGCTTCAGAATCCGGTGAAAACCGAAGCAGCTCAGGTCCAAAGTTTTAAAGCCTCCTTCCAGGATGAGTTCTGCCATGCCCCGGCCCACCGCCGGCGAGTGCTGCAGGCCGTGGCCGCTGAAGCCGGTGGCGAAGTACATGTTCACGATGAGCGGGTGCAGGCCGATGAGGCCGTTCTGGTCGAAGGTGTTGTAGTCGTAGAAACCGGCCCACGAGCCCATCACCTGACAGGAAGAAGAGCCGACAATAGGTCGGGTCAAACGTGCTGTTACAGCAGATTCACTAAGTCTGAGGAGAGAATTAAAAAAAAAAAAGTTCAATACAGAAGCAACTGGACTTTATTTGTTACAGAAGACGTTTCGCTCGTCATCCGAGGAGCTTTCTCAATTCCAACTGAGAAAGCTCCTCGGATGAAGAGC
>JARVLU010000324.1:5069947-5083349 GCA_031762415.1 Simpsonichthys santanae
CAACTTTTTTGGGATTTGTTGACACTGTGAAATTTTGAATCAACATATTTTTCCTTTAAAATGTTACATTTACTCAGTTTAAACTGTTGATCTGTCATTTATGTTCTATTACAAATAAAATATTGGCATTTGCCATCTCCACATAATTGCATTCAGTTTTTATTCACAATTTGTTTAGTGTCACAACTTTTTGGGAATCTGGTTTGTTGCTCTCAAAGCAACAAACCAGATTCCCAAAAAGCAAACTCAAAGCAAACTCATGATTATTTCAAACGCACGGCCTCCCCACCCCTCGGCTGTTTCATTAAAGATGTTTTGTCCCCATGAATTCTGTTTATCTTTCGCTTCCTGCAGTGAAAACACGTCTGTAGTGGATCTGGAGGCTCGATCTGCCACTTCCCTTCAGGCGTTTCCATCAGTCCTCACAGTTTGTGTGATGTTTTTATTTCCAGGCCAGAAACCGCAGTGGACAGGTTGGTTATGTCCCAGAGAAATACCTGCAGCTGCCCTCCTCCAACAGTTTGCTGAGCATGCTGCAGTCTCTGGCTGCGCTGGACGCCAGATCACATTCCTCCAGCAACTCCACCGAACCTGAGACTGAACTCCAAACCAGCTCCGCCAACGGAGACTCCAGTGGTGAGAATAAATTCAACTAAAGTCTGACGAGGGACGTTTGTTTCTCACCTCCTGACTCAGATTTACACAACAAAAGCAAATGAAACAAGAGATCAGTTTTCGTGAGCAGCACCATCTCTCCTCTTCGTCGCAGTGTCCTTCGCAAAGGCCTTGTACGACTACGCCGGACAAACGGCTGAAGAGCTGTCGTTTCCTGAAGGCGCCATCATTCGCATCCTGAGCAGAGAGACCCACGAGGACGACGGCTTCTGGGAGGGGGAGTTTAACGGCATCGTTGGAGTGTTTCCTGCGGTGCTGGTGGAGGATCTCTCCAGCGTCAGCGAGAATGGAGACGGACAGAGAGAAGGCAGCGCGCAGGTGTGTTCAACTGAAAACACACAGGTTGCATGAACACACATAACCTTTGTCTTTTTGTGTTAATGTTCACACAACTAGTTTCCTCTTTCTACAGTCAAGCTACTGTGACTGCAAACTTTGTGCTTTTTGTAATCACTCATTGATCAGAGCGGTCAACTCAATCTGAAATTATGTCATTAGTTTTAGTATTTTATATATATATATATTGAATTATTCATTACCCATGGAAATATGTCGATGTCATCAGTTCCTTCAAAAACATTGTTCTCCTTAAATCTACTTTATCATGCTCTGTTTGTTTTATTATGCTTCTTTTATTTTGACTATTGTCATCTTTATTTTAGTTCTTTTGTGCTTGTTTTAACTTTAATAACTCAGTTTAAGCTTCTCAAACATATTTCAGTGCAGCATGTCATGTTAAATATTCACCTGCCTCGTTCAATAAACAGAGATATTAGAACTGGATCCAGCTGTGTCTCTTCCAACACAGATGTTTGTCACAGCAGCTTCATTCAGGTGTAGATTAATTAAATATGAGACTCAAAATATATTCCGTCAGTCGTAGTTCAGAAAGCGGTGTGTGTCCGCCGCCATTGTTGTTGATAGAATTGCCAGCTGTCCACGCGTGCGCGCATGTTCAAACAAAGGCTCAGCGGGAGATGTTCATGTTGTCAACGGGGGGTCATTGAAAAACCTCCACTCTGGAAGGTGGATTCAGAAACATCCAGATTCAAAGAGAGGATCCACTGGTGTCGTGTAAACGATCGGCAGAACCGCAGAGAGAAAGGAACGGTTTCACTCAAAACACGCGCCGTGTAAACGGCCCCTGAGACAAAATCTCAACAGTTTATTTTCCACTACCTTCCTGTTAATGCATTACCTGAAATGACTGAAGCTTCAAAACTATCGATAGTTTGAGTTAAGAATTGATTCTAGAGCGTAGAGTTCTGTATCGATGTTTAAATATTGATCCGCGCACATCACTATGGATGACTGATCAGAGGCTATATTACCTAGCGTCATCTGCCACTCTGCTCCTACAGAATCTTCTCGTGTAAAGCAAGGATTCTGAGTGACGGAGAAGCTCTGGTGGTCATCTGGGATTCATCGAACCGTAGTTACTTTTGTTCTTGTTGAGCATATCTGATTACTGCTCCTGGTTTTTGTTTGTTAAATCTGAGGCGTAGCGCTGCATCGTTCCAACATGGCCGTCGGTGTTGATCCTGAGCTGAGGCTCCAAATCTTTGAGTTCTCTTGTTTTCTTCTTGCAGAATATGTTCAGACTCAGTATTTATTAGTTCTGACACACAAACAGATTAATTTGGTTACATTTGTTTTCCATCAGCAACAAACTTTCACAACAACTCAGTTTTACAAACAAAAAAAAGTGTCATCACTAACTTTTTTTTTTTTTTTTCATTCAGCTAATAAAGATGAAAGATTGAGATAATTTGAGTCCAGGAAACTCAATTATATTTTACATTTGGTCTGTGATTTTTTAAAATAATAAGTATAAACTCCACAGATTAAGGGAAAATGCTGGAAAATCTGTTTCTGGTGCCTTTTATACACATTGAAGGGATTTTAAAACATATTTTAGTATTTCCCAGGATTCTCTTAGGTTTTGTTTTGACTCTAACGAGGTTTTAGTTTTGAGTTTCTCAAACGTTATTTATTTTAGTTGTTTGTGTTCAAGGCGTCTCCCTCTACGTTGGTGCAGTGCGACCGCTCCCCCTGCAGTCCCTTTCAGTCCGTGCCTGTCCACAGCAGCCCCCTTCAGACCCCCACGACGTCGTCTCCCGGGTCGAGCCCCTGCAGCGCCACAGCCTCTCCCATCGGCCCACTGCCCTCCTACCACAACGGACACCACCGGCCGCCTCCAACTCCACACAAGAGCCCGTACCACAGTAAGCTGTGCTGTGAAGGTGCAGAAAAACCAGATCATTGTTTGAATTATAATCTGAGTCTGCTGCTCCCCCTTCAGGTCCGGCTCAAGGATCTCCTCAACCTCCTAAATACCCCGAGGGTGGAGCTGGCACCATCCGACCTGTGAGTAACAGCAGTTACATGTTTGACCATGGTGATGGTGTCAATAGAGAAGTCCCTCGCTACTTTGCAGACTCGCTCTATTGCGGTTTTTCAAAATAAAGAGTGGTCATGACACACCGTTTGCTGATTGATGGATGAGCTGCACGATCGGCATGGAATTTTTATTTAAAATAAAACATTTTACATTATTTAGCACCTGCTGCACCTTTTGTGCAGCATGATGAACTTCCTGCTGCGGCGTGTCAGGATCTCAGCTCTGCAGAGGAGAAGTGGGCGTGGCCGAGAGCGCTGTCAGGTGGCAGAGAGCTGAGATCATAACACACTGTGCTCTTTTAAAGCGTTTAGAAACATTGTTTAGAATATTCGGTCTTTCCACTTATCGCTGGGCTTCCAGGTAGGGACCCCTGATGATAAATGTGGGGGCTACTGTAGTTTGACTATGTTTTCAACAGTTAATTTAACTGAGTTATGGTTGATGGATGTTTACAGGTTCGAGCTGCTCCTCCACCCCCAAAGCAGCATCCTCGTGGGCAGGTGAAGCCTCGGGAGGAGGTGGAGATCACGCTGGTGTGAGACCGGTTGAAGACTTGTTCCCAGAGGAAATACAGGAAACGTCCCCCTGCAGACGCCTGGGGGCAGGAGAGACCCCGCGCTCACACCTCGTGCGCTGCGGAGGAGCATTGTGACTTCATCACTTTAGTCCCTGTTCAGTTTTACTCACTTGTCACCAAACGTTGGTGTCCCATCATCACAGGGTCCATCAGCCAGCTGCTCCGTCTGGAAGTAAAACACATTCAGTCTCATCAAAAATCCACTTTGAGGGTTAAAACTAGATCAAGTGACAACTTGAGATCAAAAACAGTAAAATCTGGAATCATTAGCTTATTGTCAACCCAGAATAATGGTTTAATTTTCACAACTTCATTCATATGTTGAGAAATTCTTCTTAACTCCACTTTGATCCTTGGAGGTGATTATTTTAACTTGAAGACTAAACATGGAGCTCATTCTGTCCCAAAACACGTCACGTCTTCAGTGCATGAAGTAAAACACGTTACAGAAGCTGGCAACTGTTTTAAACTTCTGATTTCATTCATTTTTTTCCTTTCAAAGGACCCATAACTTGATTTTTTTATTGATCTTAATGAATAATCTCAGTCTTTCTGAAAACCTTTCAAAGTTTTTCTTTGGACTTTGGCTCCTTTTTTTTTAAAAACTCATTTTCTGTCCAGTCTCTGTAGCTGACCCTGTCCATACGTTTGTGTTTAAACAAACAGGAAACTGAGCAGCTGGTTGAGGAAAGAAGACGTGTCATGTCTTAAAAAACTTATCGGCAGATGATCAGTATCTGAAAATCACAGCTGAGGAAGAATCCTGCTTAGACCTGAGAGCTGCGTCGTATTTTTATAGACGAGAGAAATGAAAAGGAGTTGTGTATTTGTGACAAGCTGCTGTTAAAACAGAACCTGCGGTTCCTTTGAGTTTGGTTCTGTTGGGTCGACCAGCTCTGGTTCATCCTCGGACTCTAGGAGCTTGTTGTACCAGGAAATGTCCTAGGTCCAAACTAAGTGCCTTAACAAACAAAACATTTCTCTGAAAACGTTCAGGTAGTTGTTCCAGAGAACGACTTTTCAGAAAAGCTGAAAATGTATTTATCCAGATTTCAATGGAAGGTTCAAAGAACGTCACATCTAAACACAAGAACCATGTTCTTGTGTTTTAGTGTTTGTTCTGGCTGTAATCACGTCACCAGTCTGGACTCTAGAGAACAGTCAAAAGGTCTGCGCACCTTAGAGTATTTTCAGATGAGCGTTGCTGCGCCACGTGCACAAGGTTCAGTTGAAACACAGAAAGACCCTCAGAGTTTAAGCTTCAGGTTCCTTTAGACTCCAGATGTTTACAGAGTTTATAAATAAAAAAAATGTGTTCACAAGCAGCTGAAGAAGAATCTGACCTGCAGCACATCTAAAAGCTTCACTTGGATTAGAATCGACGCTGATCTCATCGCGTTTCCAGAAAACGGTTAAAAACAAGTGGACTTTTATTTTGTAGCCCAAGATGTTTTGCTTCGTCAGTTCCAGGATCTTCTTTGAAGTGACGGCACAAAACGTCTTCAGCTACAAAATAAAAGTCCACTTGTTTTGTTTGTAACCTTCTTTTGGATTTCCCACGTCCTGGATGACTGAGACTCTTCCCCATCGTCTCATCGCGTTCATTTTTATTCAACGTTTCTTCTTGTTTCCTGATGCTCAATAATCCCAGTAGAAAAATCCAACAAAGTTAAGTCTGCTCCTCTGGACGGGTTCAAAAATAAAAAACTGTAGAAACGTTTCGTCGTCTTCAGTCTGAACACAACTCCTCAGACTGAAGAAGTCTTTCGAATGAAAGATGAAACGTTTCTACAGTTTTTTATTTTTGAACCCGTCCAGAGTTGGATTTTTTTTTTGTTCACTTCAGACTAATTGATTCATTTTAGGGGCATTATAGATGCATTTAAATCTTTGGACCGCTCTTTAGATGTTAACGCTCGTCACCTTTTCGCTGTGTTTTCCTCCAGAAAATAAAAATATTACTTTAGAGCAGGGCTATTCAACTGGCAGCTCGTGGGTGATATCTGGCCCCCATGTGACTTCAATCCGGCTCACTTCATAAAAAAAAATTTATATATATTTTTGGGCGGTTCTGGTTCTGTTTATTGCGTTTATGATTCAGTGCAATAAAATAAATTTAAAAGATAACAGATCATAGTAAACGTTGGTTTATTTAATCGCTGCATGTCCGGCCCCCGAGTTGCTGGCTGTCGGAACCTGTGCCCCCCCGACCAGTTTAGTTGAATAGCCCTGCTTTAGAGCAAATACCTCGTTTTCTAAAATGTTGAACTGGTCCTTTAACTGGTCTAAAGTGGCTCAGAAACACCCGATCATCGATTTGTTTCTGGACGTCAGAACTCAAGCCCGTTTCCCCCTCGTCCCTCATGCTGATTAACTACCAGTAAAAGTGACGGCTCGGCCCGCTCCTGAGGTTTCGGGTCACCTGTATGCGTCGCAGCTCCACGTCGCTCCGACACCGGTGAGAAGTGTCCACGTTGGACCCCAGCTCCAGCACGGGCGAGGCTGGTCCTCTCCGCCGTAACTGCAAACATTACACAAACAAGGGAAAAGTGGCAATTCTAGTTCTAACAGTTCTGTCAGTTTATCGTTTGTAATAACGGACCTTTTACGGTTTCACTGTTCGCCTTCTCTACGTTCGTTTTCTTCGCTGCGCATGTTTAGAATCAGTTAAAGATCTTCGTATACACACATGTAGTCCAAGTTTTTGTTGTTTCTGTTGTAACGAACAGATTTAGATGTTTTTATGACACTAATGATGCCGGGATCGGCTGCTGGTTCGGTGTCTGTTCACACTAAAGCCGTGCAGTTTGAAACACCTTAAGGAGGAACCATCCGAGCTGCTAGCTGCCCAGCGTCAAACCTATACTGTCATAGTGAAGCACTTTTAATGTCTTTGTATTCCCTTTCAGTATTGCTGATGTTTACCAGCTGTGTTGATATAAATACTTTTATCAGCTCGTGTTATTTAGCCTTTATTAGCCACCGTAGTGTCTTTTAAGAGTCTGACTTTTTGATCATATTGTTTTTGAAGCGTTGATAGTTTACAGAGAGCTTGGAGATGGATATCTGTACAATTATTAGTATTTCTTTTTATTTTATTTTTAATAGCATTAGAATAAAACCTTGTAAAACCCGTAGTTTGATCAGAGAGATATCTGTCAGCCTCGCTGCTGTTCTCGTTGATCTCCTTGAGATCTAATTGACCTCAAACTTATTTTTGAAGTTTGCATTTACCCTGTTGTATTAAAAAAAAAAACTGAAGTCTTTTTTTCACCAGAGAAGTTGTTAACCTGCTTTACTGGTCCTGGTTCCACGTTGGGTCCGAAGCTCAAGTTCAGTGAATAAAAGCCCACATTTCATTTCAGCTCTGCAGAAGCTGCAGAGCGTCAAATTTACACACCAATGGATGTTTGACTGTATTTATTGTGTACAATAATGTGAAATAAAGATAGCATCAATAAAACAAACAAGTCTTTGCGGTTTCATTTTCATTCAACCTTTATTTATACAGGTTTGTCCCGATGAGCCTCGAGGACTCATTTAGAAGAGAGACCTGTTTAATCTGAGACCTAATCCAAACCACGATGGAAAAGTTCGAGTTGAGCAATTCAGTTTAGTCCAGACTATTTTCTGATGAAACTGAAAATATACTGTACCTGTATACTGTATTTTTTTTTTTTCAGGGCGCCAGTGACTCCTTGTGACCAGGAAAGGAAGAAGCAGGTAAAGATGATGGATGTTTGGTTTTGCTGCCCTCCAGTGGCCAAAGAAATAACGTCAGACCATCTTCAAGTTTGTTTACTTTTACAGATGTAAGAAGTATTTAGTTGATAAAGAAACTCCAGATGTGTTATTTCCTAAGAAGACAAAAAAAAAAAATTGTCGTGTTGGAATTTACTGCTGATTCACAGAATTTACAATCTTTATAATCTGTTCACATTGTACTTTATGTAATCTGATAATACAAGTCAGAGAGAAACCATAAAAGAGAAGATGTCCAGTCTGTGCAGCAGCATTTGTCTCCATGCTTGAGTAGTGGAGGGGCTGATACCAACGAGTTAATAATCACTTAAAGATACTGAGGATTTTTTGTGTGTGTGCAGACAATACGAGCACTTCAGTTTAATTGTCGAGGGGTCAAACAAAGAAATCAGTAAAGGTTATCAGACAGCATGCTGGGAGTCCTATAAAAATACAGTACATGTACCGGAAATTACTTAAAAGAAGAAAAAACAGATTCCAGATGTGGAGTAAAATACCTGATAATCACCTCATTGAGATCACTTCTCAATCAAACGTGCTTTTATGTGACAAGCTGGGAGACCAATCAGAATAAAGTGAATACAAAAGATGCCCATGCACCGTTTTAGGATTACTGAGCTGACAGTTCACATTTAACCAGCAGCTCAGAAACCACAGGTGGACTGATCCAACAACCCAGTTTAATAACAATCAGAAAAATATGGAGATCTGATCCAACTTGAGTGTTTCTGCAAAGATAAATAGTAAAAACTGCCAAAAGAATTAGTTTCAAGCCTCTTTATTGTCATTTGCATCACACGTGGTTAGGGGTGCACCGATAAATCGGTCCGCCGATTTATCGGCGCCGATTTCCTTAATTTTGGGAAATCGGAAATCAGCTAATGCTTGCATGTGAAACCGATTTTACAGATTTTTTTTAGTTTTAACAATTGTCTAAACTTCATTTATATTTCAGAGCACTACCTTGTGACCAGTTAAAACAAGTTTGTATTGTTTCTAGAATATTGTTCGAGGGTCTGTTTTTCAATAAAATAAGAATGAAATTTGAAGGCGCATTGTGACCTTACAACATCTAACAATGTTGTTTATAAAACAAAATTGGTATCGGCCAAAATCGGAATTGGCAAGTCAGGCTTTGTAGAAATCGGTGATCGGCCAAAAAACAGCAATTGGTGCACCCCTACACGTGGTACATGAGGTGGAACAAAATTGTGTACTCGAGGTCCCAGTTTCACCCAAATAGCAAAATTATAAAGTATTTTTTAAAGGATACAAGGATCTAAGATATGGCCTACACTAAACAATAATAATACAATACAGTGCATTAAACAGCAGCCTGAACATGAGTCTGTTGTGAGCAGATGAGTATGAACACAGCAGCTTATATAAGAAATCAGCAGCATGGACATAGTGACAAATCACCAACCAAAGTGACATTACAAAGATTTTTTTTCTGGTAGGGTAGAAGCTGTTCCTCAGTCTAGTGTTTCTGCACTTATTACAGAATTACATATTATATATGTAATATGAATTAGTATTGCAAAAAATGTTGACGTGTCTCTTGTTTTTGACATTATAATAAATACAATTTGTTTCTGGGCTTCATGAAGACCTTTACTTTTTTCAAAATATTATTGACCTTATTTTAAATAAGTACTTTTTGTTTAGTACCTGACCATTTGTAGGTTTGTTTATTTGTCTGTTGAGCCACTTAGCTCTGATTAATGATCAAGGTCAAGGTTTCTTTATTTTCATTCACACAACATGTGTGTGGTACATGTGGTGGAACGAAACTGTAACATCCAACAAAAGTATTAATTGTAAATGAAAACAGTAATAAGATCTATGACATGAACTAAGAAATGTGCTAAACTAAGAATACGCTGAGCACTAATAGTACAAAAACAATACGCTGAACAACAATATCGATCTATTTTTAATAGTAGTGCATGTGCATTATGTTGCATTAAACACTTTTTAAATAAACTTAAACGCAGATAAAATAGACAACGTAAATGAAGAAAATAAAGCAAGTGCTTGTTTAATAAAAAAAAAAAAAGAGTTAAAAACAAAACAACTGGACTTTATTTGTAACTGTGCTCGTTTTCCTCTCGTTCTCGTACCGCTTTATTTTGTTAACACCGGAAGTGGTGCTGTTAGTTTCCGCTTGCTTGACACTGGTGTGGAAAAGATGGCTGCTTCGGCGGCAACAGCGAGTTCTTCTCCCAGTTTGTGTCCAAATTACGCCGTGATTTGCTCTTTCCTGGAGCGGTACGGAGCCTTATTGGACTTACCGGAGCTCACTTTTCCTCAGCTGGAGAGATACCTGCAGGACACCTCCTCAGGTGAGGCGCAAAACCAGGCAGCTGGTGGCGAGGACGAGGGGAGGCTTCAGCGTTGCATTAACGATAATGGAGCTACGAGCTAACGTTAGCTTCGCTCTGTTATTGTGTTTTTTTAAAACCTTAGCGTTTTCTTAAACACAAATTAACTGCGACCCAGATCTGCCGTTCACAGAGGAAAATGCTTCTACGCGCATTTTTACGCTGACTGCAATGAAAACCTGCCGAACTGCTCGATGTTTTCTCTCACTTTTTAGCTTTTCTCGAGCTTTTTTTTTTTTTTTTTTTTTCCTCCAGCCTTTATCTGCTGCCGCTGCTTCTCACAACAACACACACTCGATGTGCGGGGAAAACGCAGTTTGAACGTCACGCTGGTTTGCGTAACAAACTGCGGCTTTTAGTGAACTGCGGCTGTGCACGTCAAGCCGCGAAGCAGCCTGGAAATTGTGCACTTTATTAACAAACATATTTTTTTTGCCAGGCAGTGGTTAGCCGAGCTTCTGCACAGTGATGCGCAACAGCGAGAAGCTTCCGGTTGATGCTTTCACAATAAATTTTTTCATTACTAAATAAACACTTTCAGCCTCATTTTGGCTGTTCGTATAACCAATTATTACATTTTTATGTTACTTTAACATGTAATTGTCTACTTGCTGGCTTTAAGTTAAATATTTAGAGTTGTTTTCTTCTAATTAAATTAGTTGCACTTTAACTTCCGCCGCTTATTGCAGTGAATTGACGCTTCTCATGTGCTTCCGGTTCGAGGCGCTCCTGATTGGGTTTTAATTTTTGCCTCTGGTTTACATGCGGCGTCACTTTGTCATGTTTTATATTATTTATCATGAGGAGTCAAAACATCTGTAATGCTGTTGTATTTTTAATTTATTAATATTCCAGTTTGTTTATTCCAAAGAGTGTAATAGTAAATACTGACACGTAATGGCAAAAACATTGAATCGTAATGTTGTTTAAAATAGTATATGTATTTTAAAATATGTAATCAAATAAAAATATTTTTAAAGTAAAGAAAAAGGGGATGAAAGCTGAAATTGTCTTTTTCTCCTTGGACACATTTCTGACTTTTTTTTTAATATACAACACCCTATTTCACTAATTATAAATATTTATCATCACATAACATGTTTTTTTTTTAAACATTTACTTTGATTTATTATGGTTTTGCCGTGTCAATTAGGGGACGCACTGAATTCCTTAATTTTGGGAAATCAGACGATACTTGCTTGAGAAACTGATTTTCCCAATTTTTTTAGTTTTAACAACAATTGTCTAAACTTCGTTTATATTTCAGAGCACTACCTCATGGCTAGTTAAAACAAGTTTGTATTGTTTCTAGGATATTGTTCAACAGTATGTTTTTCCACTAAAATAAGATTGAAAATGAAAGGTGCATTGTGACCTCATAACACCTGACAGTGTCGCTTATAAAACAACATCGGTATCGACCAAAGTCAGAATCGGCAGGTCAGGCTGTTTGGGCCAGAAAACTGCAATCGGTGCACCCCTAGTGTCATTTCACTTGTGCAAAAATATTTGCATCCAAATATCCTTGACATCAGAGTTTGCATATTTTACCTGAAATGTTATCATTTTTATGTTGTGAATGTGTACCGTTATTAAGCTTTCCAGCTTTTCTGGCATTTATAACTCGTGTATTATCTAAATAATTGGGAGGGGGAAAAAACAAATCAAGCACACACTTTCTTTCCAGAGTTTACTTTAAATCAGTGACGCTGTGTTTTGTTTGCTCTTTAATTTTACTGTGATCATCCTTGGATTTATTTTAGGGGGTGCACCGATGCAGTTTTATCACAGATTTCTAAAAAGCGTGACCTGCTGATTCCGATTTTGTTTTCTAAGCGACACAGTCAGGTTTATAAGGTCACAGCACACCTTCAATTTTCAATCTTATTTTAGTGAAAAATATACCGTTGTACAAAATCCTAGAAACAATACAAAGTTGTTTTAACTGTCCATGAGGTAATGCTCTGAAATATAAATGAAGTTCAGACAAATGTTGTTAAAACAAAAAAGAAAATCTTTAAAATCTGTTTCTCAGGCAAGTATTTGCCGATTTCCCAAAATCATGGAAATTGGGTCAGATAAATCGGTGCACCCCTAATTTATTTATTATAAATGTGCTTTTTAAATGTTCACATTAACAGGTCCAATTAAGTCAAACATCTCTGCTTTCACGTCAAACATAAAGTAATTAGAAATGTCAACTCAGTTTGCAAACTTTTTCAGTAACCTCTATTTATTTGGGATCTTTGGCCAGATAAAACCAATTATTAGTGGTTTTCTGTGTGCAGTTTGAGTCGTACTGTTCCAAAATAAACTGGTTTCTCACCATTATTCAGCCGTCCTCTGCACAACGAGACTGCTGGAAGAACTGGAGTTACTTTCATATGTGTTGACGTTTTGGTTCATACACAAAAAGTTTTCAAGGAAAATTCTAAGAACAGCAGCAGCATCGTTTTCTTGAGTTTTAAAGTAAAACTTGGATTTTTTTTTTACATTTTGTGTTAAATGTAAACCATTTGACTTGTTTGTGTCTCCTCAGTTCCGAAGCTGCTGGCTGATCTTCACGTCAAGCTGCTGAGGAAGATTGGGAAGTCGGTGACTGCAGAGCGATGGGAGAAGCATCTGGCCAGGGTAAACGTTCAAACTTCAGTTGGACGCCTCAAAGTCCTTCAAGTTTTTCTGCTCATTATACGTTAGTTTGGTTCTTGGACAGAGCTGAAATGTCCAAAGTGACTCTGAGAAGCTGTGTTGGATGAGGAGAAGCTTGTGCACCTCCAGCTGGAGTTGGTGCTCAAATTACTTTTTTATTGTTTACTAGATTATCATACAGAATGACAGAGAAAGCTGCTCGTCTCAGTTTCATATATGTGGCACCTCTTTAAACTTATGAAATCCATGGAATAGTTGGATGTGAGTCTTCAGTTCTCATGAGCACTGGGGCGAAACGACAACAAGCAAACTGTTGAATTCCAGATGTTTGAGTTTGTTTTTGATGTAAGAAATGCTCCTTTTCTGCTGCAACCTGAAAACTGTCTTCAGCGTTGTCTTTTAAAGATTTTAGTGTTTAATTGTAGATTTAATGTACATGTTCAATGCTTTTAGCACAAAGACAGCAGGTGTAGAGGATCCCAGTAGGAACCTGTTTCTGGGAGCATGAACTTCTAAGAGCTCAGTCTGTGTCAATAAAAGCAACTTGGGTTAGAAACAACCCGAGACAAGGCGAACTGCTACCAGCACTACTTGTCTGTTGTTGGGACAACATGTCACTCCGTCATTGTTTCACAGAGTGCACTTTCTACTTGTCTTAAACCTCCTCACTCTTAAGTTTTGTTAGTCGTGCATTTGTATTTTCCCCGAGCTATCTTGGATTAGAAAAAAATAAATAAATCAGACATTGTTTTTCAACAGTTGGAACAGTGATCCCTCACTTATCACGGGGGTTATGCTGCAGAGACCCCCGCTGTAGAGCGTTATATACAGTATATTTTATTATTTATATATATTCAGAGTCAGAGAGAGTCAGAGCATCTTTATTGTCATTTGCACCACATGTGGTACATGTGATGAAACGAAATTATGTACACAGGGTCCCAGTTACATCCA
>JARVLU010000324.1:5116253-5128658 GCA_031762415.1 Simpsonichthys santanae
TTTTCCCTTAAAATGAAACATTCTCTCAGTTTAAACTTTTGATCTGTGATTTGTGTTTTATTCTGAATAAAATATTGACATCTCCACATCATTGCCTTCAGTTTTTATTCACAATTTGCTTAGTGTCCCAACTTTTTTGGAATCTGGTTTGCAGAAATGACAGCTCTAGTTCCCATCTGTTCCTGTTTTTCACTCATTTTGATCTGCAGCTACATGTTGCGTGTGTTCAGAAATTGTGCATTTCTTTTGTTCCAGATTGTCTCCCGGCATGTAATGATTCATCTTCAAATATCATTTTGGATCCTCCAAGCTCCCCGGCTTGTGTCCCCGCTCCAGCCATGGCATCTACACCGGCCAGAGCTTTGTCGCAGACGAGCACCACGCAGAGCAGCACAATACAGCGGCCTGCTGTACTTGGTAAGAAGCAAATCTGTGCCAATAGGAAAGGACTTGCCTTTTTTAAAGTAAAAAAAGTCAAAAGTGCCGTATAGTAAAACTGCTTATTCACATTTTTCCCAAAAGTTTCTGAAGTACATGTAACAGAGTAAATGTAACTAGTTTCTACCCACCTGTTTACTCTCAGCACACTCATAAAGTTTGCATTATGTACAGAATCACAAAACTGATCTTGCAAATAACAAGGACCTTTCTTCAGTTGCAGCACCTTTCTTTGTTTTATGCGTGTCTTCAAAAAACAGTATCTAGACTGGATTTTTGTTAACCACCTGCCATTTCTTCTTTCTTCTGTCTAGGCAAGAGAAAGAGGGTTTCAATTAAAGACCAGTCTTTTATTACAGCGATGCAAGCAGAAGACGAACTGAACCGGGCACAGCGGGATCAACACTTTCGCCGTCTTTTAAATGACGCTCGGGAGACAAGGGAACAGAAAGCAGCGGCAAGGGACCAGGAAACAGCATTTCGAAAGGAGGAGATTGCACAGAATGCTGCCTTCAATCAAGCCTTCCTTAGGGTGCTAGGAGAGCTTGCACGTGCCATGACTGACAGACGTGTATGACATAGTGACGGATGGGATGTGTTTGAAAGTGGCAGGGTAGCCTTCACCCTCATGATTATCATCTGTACTCTTTCTGAGGTCCAGACAAATTCTATATTTTCTTTTTTGAATGATGAATATGGTTATTACCAAAAATGTCACAGTAGTCCCAAGTATTCAAGTACCACTGGCCCTGCAAACCAGCGTTCCTTATGTAAGGTTTAAAGCTGATTGAATGGTCACATTTGTCTTGGAAGTAAAGAAAATAGAGGACGACTTAGAATTTCTGCCTTGTCATAGTTTTCTTGTTGCAATTCAGCACATCAGTAAAATCTAAACTCTGTGGAGCTTTTTTCTTTTGGAAGCAGTACAGTAGTATAAACAGATTTGTGTTAATTACTTATTATATTTGGAGCTTTTTGTGATTTCATCAGGGGGGCTCTAGGAGACACAATCCAAAGAAGATCAGAGCTATTATGGACATTGTCTTGCATCCCCTTTTCAGTATGTTTGACCGTCTGTAGAACAGTCATAGACAAAAATTACTTCAGCCCCGATGTCTTAAGGAGTGCCTGAGGCTGTCAGACTTTTTAATAACCTCTAAAGTTGTGAGTCTCAAATGAATATATTTTTATCCATCCACTGAGTAATGTGTGTGTGTTTGTAAGACTTTTGCTGTTTATTGTTTTTTTTTTTTTTTTTATAGTTTGTTTTCATTGTGTGTTCTATACATACCTGGAACCGCTCCATTTTGTATACCAGCCACGCACTGGTGTTGACGCCATCATCTAGCTGTTGCACAGAGCCTACACACACCTACAGTAGACAGGGCAAGCAGCACTGGAAGAGTCGTGTTCTTTGACTTCTCCAGTGCTTTTAACACCATAAGACCTGCTCTGCTCTGCAGTAACTCCTGGACATGCAGGTGAATGACTCGCTGGTCACCTGGGTCAGAGACTACCTCACAGGTCGGCCACCGTATGTGAAGCTGCAGAACACCACCTCCATCACCATACTGAGCAGCACAGGAGGGGATGGTCCTCTCCATTTCTGTTCACCCTCTACACCTCGGATTTCAGGTACAACTCACAATCCTGCCATCTACAGAAGTTCTGGATGACTCTGCCGTTGTGGGCCGCATCACTGGTGACCAGGAAGCTGAATACAGAGGTGCAGTGGACAGAACCACCTGCAACTCAAAAGTTGGGAAAACTGAAGAGCTGCAGGTGGACTACAGGAATAAGATCAGCCCCCACAACCCTATCAACATCAAGGGTACTAAGGTGGACACTGTGGACTGCTACAAGTACCTGGGGGTCTGGACTGGACAGCTAACACCAACGCCCTCTACAAGAAAGGACAGTCGCCTTTTTCTTCTGAGACTCAGATCGCAGGAACATGCTGCAGATGTTTTACCACTTGGTGGTCTCCAGCGTCGTCTTCTATGCTGTGCTGCATTCATCTTTCTCTCTGTTATGCTTCACTACACCCCAATCCCCAAATACCTTGTCAATGTTAGTAATCTAGAGGAAACACTGGTTTCTGTATATTTATTTCCACTTTAATCGTAAAAAACACTTAAACATTCAGCCTGAGATGTAAAAGAACAAAGAATGTGGAAAGCAGTCACCTAATTTCATTCTGCCCAATTTTTAATCGAGTCTGATCTGCTGCTGCTTCACGGTCAAAACATCACGTCAGAGATGGAAGACATTAAAGCTTTTCAGTAAAAATAAAAACTTTCTCAAACATTTCTACATGCAGCCTAACCTGTTCTCAAACACAACTTTTAAATATGACACACAAATGGGATCCTCTTTATGAAGACTTGCTATTATAACCATTATTTAACATTGAAAATAAAAAAGGGCCGATTACATTTATAGCTGAATCAACTCAGAAAAGAAAGTTCATGCTCAATAATCCAGGAATCAAATCTGACAACTCTCAATCTGTCCAGATGACCTGATTGAGAGTTGTCAGATCAACTCAGAAAAGTTTGAATAATAGTCATGGAAACATTCTACAGTATACGTTTTTTTTTTTTTTTTAAAGAAAACACTTTGTATTATTACTGTAAAGTGAACACTAGTTATATGAAAGCTTGTAAAATACCAATTTTAAACCAACTATTATTTTCATTATGAATTGTTAACGTGACCTCATATGCACCGAAGTATGGACGCACTGATGGGAGCTCCGCCTCCGACTCTTATCTTTTTTTGTTCATGTTTTTGGTTTAACCTTTTTTTTTTGCACCTATACTGCACATTCACACTATGGATATGACCGCAGCATACTTTTGGAGATTTCTGTGTCACTGCCTTGCCATCCTTCCATCATGGTTCAGTTCCCGGCCCCCCTCCGGCCTCGGGCTCTGGCCTGTCACAGCAGCCGTCTCCATTATCATACACCTGCCTGCATGGTCCGAACTCTATGGACCCATTCAGCTTTGCGGGGAAACCGGATGTTCTCTGTCTGCTGGACCTGGCTCTGGAGGGCAGCTGCTGCAGCCATTATTATCATCAAGCTTCTAACGGGACCTGCTAACTAGACCTGCTAATGCTGCTAACAAGACCACGCCACTAACAGAACCACACTGTTAACAGTACCATGCTGCTAAAAGAACCTAGCTGCTAACTGAACCACACAGTAGATGTATTTATTTTTCACTTTTGGTGCCTTTGCTTTTGTATTTTTGCTGCATGTTTCGGTATTTCTTGTTTTGTTGGCGAGTCGAGAAGGTTCTTTTCATCCTCGGCGTTTCATTGCATCGTTGACCTACTGTTGATTTGCATATGACAAATGAACCAAACCTGACCCGTATGTACATAAAAAATAAAACGTTAACTCACACCTGGCTTCTCAGCTGCTTGAGTGCTAGTGTAAAAAAATGACACTTGATATCAGGATTAAAAATAATACACCAATGATTTGCCACAGTTGGTTCAGGTCCCTCAGCTCATGACCTACTTGGCTTGCCACCTTTCATTGCTCTTCATTGACAAGTTATAATTAGGAGCACAAAGCTTTTCCACACAGCTGACTTGAAATAAAAAGGTAGGTCTTCAAGCTTCTCTCCTTCATCTGAACAAAAAGATTACGTTTTGGTTTGGGGAGCTTCAGAAGGTACGTCCCTCTACTTATAGCAGTTAAGAAAATGCAGTAGAATAAATTGTCTGCCTGCTTCTAGAAGAGAGGCAACTGCCTGTGACCAACATACTTTTCATTAGCATCCCTGCACCTGTCCCAAACACACAATCTGTGACAGTCTGGTACAAATATATGTACCATTACACCTCTAACATAAACACATATATTACTTTAAAAATACAGTTATAAATTCAAATAATTTTTACAAAATACCTTGGAGCTATTCAGTTTCAAATTTGAGTGAACTCTTGTCTTTAGAAACTGTCTTACTATATAGAACTGAACTGTTTTTTTCTCCTGTGTGGATTCTCATGTGAGTGGTTAAATTTGACTTTTCTCTAAACTTTTGTCCACACACATCACAAAGAAATGGTTTATGTCCTGTGTGGATTCGCATGTGTGAGTTTAAATGTGACTTTTGTCCAAAACTTTGCCCACAAACATCACAAGCAAATGGTTTCTGTCCTGTGTGGATTCTCATGTGATTGTCTAAATGTGCCTTTTGTCCAAACCTTTGTACACAAACATTACAAGCAAATGGTTTCTGTCCTGTGTGGATTCTCATGTGTGTGGTTAAGTTTGACTTGTATCGAAACCTGTGTTCACAAACATCACAAGCAAATGGTGTCTGTCCTGTATGAATTCTCATGTGTGAGGTTAAATTTGACTTGTATCGAAACATTTGTCCACAAACATCACAAGCAAATGGTTTCTGTCCCGTGTGGATTCTCATGTGCGAGTTTACATGTGGCTTGCGTCTAAACCTTTGTCCACAAATGTCACAAACAAATGGTTTTTGTCCTGTGTGGATTTTCATGTGATTCTTTAAATTTGACTTTGCTCTAAACTTTTGTTCACAAACCTCACAAGCAAATGTTTTTTGTCCTGTGTGGATTCTCATGTGATTTTTTAAAGTTGACTTTTCTCTAAACTTTTGTCCACAAACCTCACAATCAAATGGTTTCTGTCCTGTGTGGGTTCTCATGTGTATCTTTAAATTTGACTTATGTCTAAGCTTATGTCCACAAACATCACAAGAAAATGCTTTCTGTCCTGTGTGGATTATCATGTGTGAGTTTAAACATGATTTGCGTCCAAACCTGTGTCCACAAACATCACAAGCAAATGGCTTTTGTCCTGTGTGGATTTTCATGTGTCTGTTTAAATTTGACTTATTTTGAAACTTGTGTCCACAAACAGCACAATCATATGGTTTTTGTCCTGTGTGGATTATCATGTGCGAGTTTAAACATGATTTGTGTCCAAACCTGTGTCCACAAACATCACAAGCAAATGGCTTTTGTCCTGTGTGGATTATCATGTGTCTGTTTAATTTTGACTTATATCTAAACTTATGTCCACAAACATCACAATCAAATGGTTTCTGTCCTGTGTGGGTTATCATGTGTGAGTTTAAATGTGACTCGTCTCCAAACCTTTGTTCACAAACATCACAACTAAATGATTTGTGTCTTGACTGGATATTTTTGTTAGAATCTCCAGTTTTCTTCCCTACAAAACATTTCTTACTAACCAAACAACTTGAGGAATTCATTCTTGAATGACCTGTCTTATTTCTCTGAACCGACTCCTTGTGGAGAAATTTTTTCTCACACTCAGAGAAGCTGCAAGATTTGTTGACAGTGTTTACACCTGACTCAGGAGCCCAGCTCTCCGTCCAGTCTTTGTCATGGTCTTCAGGTTCTGATCCAGAGTCTGATGAGTCTTTCAGCTGAGAATCAGGATCATTCACATCTTCATTATCATCATCCTCACTGTCTTCAGTCTCTGATGAGCTGGAATAATCTTCATTAGTATTTACATCTGGGTTTCTGGTAGTTCCTGCTCCTCCACAGTCCTCTCCAACAGTTGCTGCATTCATCTGGTCAGCTGAGCTGCTGTTTGGAAGATCTTCATCTTCCACTTGGTGCTGATGAGGCTTTATATGGAGGTGCTCTGGGTCCTTCTGGTCCACATCAGACCTCCATTCTTCAGAAGCTTCTTCTACAATCAGCATCATCTGCTGAACATCTGCAGGGAACACTGAAACACAAATGTTAAGGACAGTTGAAACTTTATATTATTATTATTAACTTTTTTATATATTCACACAAACATCACTTGTTGAGTTCACTGATCAACTCAAAGCAACATCCAATGCTGGACATCAGAAAAACCTCCTGAAAGGAATTCAGTGAGAAAGACATCCTGACTTGCTAACACAAGATGGTAAAACAAATACGGTAGAGCAGACATGGCTATTTTACATGAGATGTGGTTGATCTTTACCTTGACCACTAACAGGTGTACAGCATGCAAACAACTAAAACTACAAATCCTAGGATGCACTGAAACAGTCTGTGCAGCAACATGAGTCCAACCTTTCAAGCCTTCTTACCTAGCCTTATCCTGTTTTTTCTTTACAAGTTTTGTGTTGAACTTTAAACTAAATACTCAAGAGAACCAAACTATAAAAAAAATTGAAAAAAGGAGAATGTTTGAGTTTTTGATTGCTGATCATTTTTGATTAAAAAAGTAAAAGAACTGACTGAATACAAAGTTTTTAAGGTACATAAAATGTATTTTCAACGGACTTCCTGTGACGTCATATACTGTATGAGACTACAGTCAAAAGTATTGCTCTGTCTGTAAAATCCAAATAACCTAACAAAAAAACAAACGAAAAAAAAAAAAAAAAAAAAATCAACAGTGGCATACTAGCAAGACAGCATGGCAACATCTTCACAAAGTAAAACTTCCAAAAAAAAAACAGGAAGGTACAATAGAAAAAATTGAGTGTTTAAAGTGGCTAACCTGACGATGAGTAGCATTTCTGATGCTACAATTGCTAATTCAAGTAAGAGGATTCGGCTGGTGTTCTGGGACATGATGGGGAACAAATGAGGGAAGCCACACACAAGAGGAGGTGAAAAGATTATATTTATTATTTTTGGATGATCTGTGATGCTAGCATTGTTGATTCAACATGTTTATTGTTTTTAGAGAGACCAGAGGTCTTAATGATCTTTTTTTTGAGTATTATGTCGACAAAGGGGAGTCACGGAGGGACCTCCGATCAGGTGACCGTGCTTTGGGCTGACCTTCACCAGAATAGGGTTCTGAGAACCCCACTGTGTGGGGCCCACTGAGTGTGCATACAGTGTACGTGTCATGATGGGGCACAAAGAGCTGTCAGGAAGGGACGAACTTAAAATATGCAGGGGATTCTGGTATTCCAAAGAAAAAGAAAACTTCACGCAGGGAAGTTACGATAACAGTCACAAAAGGACTGGATGTATGCAAATTAATTCACTGAGAGAATTTATGGTTGATTGTGGCAGGTAACCAGAGAGCCATCATTAAAAGTCATGAGGTGAATTGACAATTGTGTGTGTGTTGGGGTGGGGCACTGTGCAGGATGGCGCTGCAGGCAGACAGATGGTAATGCGTGTGTGCATGGATCCACATTGTTGCTTGATGGAGAGAAAAAACTGAAGTTTGATGAAATAGTTATTTTTTTGTGGTACTTAGCAAGCTGTAGATGACTTTTTCACTTCTTGAATCTCAGAAACAGCTTGGCAGACAAGAAAGGGAAAACCACACTGATAAGCAGCACAGCCGACCTTGACGCTGAAGGAGGCATCTTGTTTAGTGTTAAGATTAAAATTGGTCTAAGTTACAGAAACCTTTTAAAGAAAACAATCATTTGTTGAGCTGTGGAAAAAATACGAGACAAAACTTTAACTGGCTTTATATAATTATTTTAAAAACTTGTTCTTAAGAGTGTAGATGCAAATAAAAAGTACAAGACAAGGATAAAATGCTTTTGTTTTATTATGAGGCTGTGATTATGGGACAAAACCTTTTTTAAACTGGGTTTAAAAAATAGCTGTATTCCTAGGGTGGAAATTAGATCAGATGATCCCATGAGTTTTTAAAGGGAGATAATAATAATAATAATAATAATAATAACAATAATAACAATAATAATAACAACAATAACAACAACAACAATAATAATAAAATTAATAATAACAACAACAACAACAACAACAACAACAACAACAACAACAACAATAATAATAATAATAATAATAATAATAATAATAATAATAATAATAATGAATGGCAAAAATAGTTTTTTTTTGGCCACTGACCTATTTGGACTTTGGTTCCAGATCCTCTTTCTCCACAGGGGAGCTTTGAACATTTAAGTTTTTATCATTATGCATAAAAACAGATCCATTTGAAACAAAATATTTAGTTATTAAATGTGTTTGTTTCTTAAAAGCAACTACAGTGTGGATTATGTTTATCAAGTGGGTATTAAATATTTGTATGGACATCCGTTAGTGTCATCCACCTGCAGGGTAACTGATTGACAGGAGTTTTGAAGTAAAATGGACAAGTACAAACTTCACGGTGTGGCTCTGTCACAGCAGAGCAGAGACACATAACAAGCAAGTGCATAACCTGTTGCGGGCATTAAAATATATATAAATACTAACAAATACAACATCTCTACATCGCAGATTTTCACCTATTGCGGGGGTGTCTGGAACGTAACCACTGTGATAAGTGAGAAACTATTGTACTTTCATTTTTTGATTTAAGTGTATGCACAGTTTCAAAGGAAAATCCAAGCATGCCTTTGTACAAGAGGCACCAAATGAGTAAAATGATGTATTATAGTTGACAGCCCTGATGGGAATAGCCCAGGGGTCTGCAACCTGCGGGTCTGGAGCCACATGCGGCTCTTTGATTTCTCTGCAGCGGCTCTTTCAAGCTTTAACCAAAACTGTCATAAAACTGAATTTTACTGGTTGTTATACAAACAACAAAAAAGAACTACAAACTTTTTTTGAATCCGGTTTGTAGTTTGAGCTGTTTTCCTGTTGTTTCTTTTGCAAATTTGTAAACAGTGGGGCAAATACAAGGATTAAAATTTTATATTCATGCTCATATGAAGAACTGTCTGCATAGTTTATAATTTATTAATAAAAATAAAAAAAGCAGATGGTAAAAACTGAAAAAGGTTCCCCCTTTACAAGAATCTGGTCTTTTACTTTAATAAATGTTAAAATCATTAGATATTTTTTGCTTTATAATGTCACCCTTACTGGCCACAAAAACTGCCTGCAGCAAACCTAAAGTGGCCCATGGGCCACCAGTTGATAACCACAGGTGTAGCAGGGTGTTGCGGCTCCAGACTCGTTTAATGTAGTGAACGAAGGTGAAAAACAGCTCTTTTGATCATAAAGGTTGCAGACCCCTACTTAAAACAATAAGTCTTATGTTTTTATTTTTATAGAGTAAAAAAGAAACATTAAATATTCATATACTAAAAGGGCACAAACATCTGCTGTTGTCACATTGTAACCACATTCACACTGATTAATCATTTAGTACGTTAAGCTACAAACCTAAAGAATAGTTACCCAAAAGGTTCCTAAAAATTTAGTTTGTTAGCTTCTTAAGAACTGTAACTAAACTTTTAAAAACATTGACAATGATCCAAACACACAAACCTGATCTGTAGTGTCGAACACAATCTTCTCCACCAGTTGCTGCTTTCATCTGGTCAGCTGAGCTGCTGGTTGGAAGATCTTCATCTTTCACTTGGTGCTGATGAAGCTGAGAACACAGAGGTTGCTCTTCATCATCCTCAATCTTCAAATGAACTGGAGTCAAGGAGAACCTGGTGTCATCAGTCTCCTCCTTCACACTGAGCTGCTCTGCATCCAGACTGCTCCTCTGTTCCTCCTCTTCCTCCTTAATGTTGAGGGTCTCTGGGTCCTTCTGGTCCACACAAGAACTCATTTCTTCAGGAGCCTCTTCTATAACCAGCACCGTCTGCTGAACATCTGCAGGAAACACTGAAACACATGAACAATAAGGACAGTTAGAACTTTATATTCACACAAACATCACTGGTGTTATCACCGAGTTCACTGATCAGATCAAAAGAACATCTAATGCTGGACGTCAGAAAATGTCCTGAAACTAAATCCATAAGACAGAGGTCCTTATGGCTGACTCTCACAAGATGGTAAAACTTATAGAGATTTTAGTTTGTTCTTTTAAGGAACACTAAAAACCTGTTGCAAAATAATCTGCCAAACTTATTCCAGATTCTCATCCAGTGTTTCCCCAACATTATCCAAGGAAGAAGTAGAACCAAGAAATATGATCAGATTGTATCAGTTCAGCCTCCCTGCACTGATTCAGAATTGTTGTAAAAATATACTGTACTGTATTTATCTTTTGTCAAGAAACAGTAATTATCAAACCTTTACTGTTAAGGATGTCAAAAAATAAAGATGTTAATTTTTTACTTTTTTCAGGTTGGAATTATTGTACTACATACAACTTTGATGATTTTTGGAGAAAAAAAATTGAGATCACAAGCTTACATTTATTCTGGATTTCTCTCATCCACACAGGGTCTAATACATATATATATATATATATTTATATATATACTGTATATATATATATATATATACAGTTACGAACAAGATCCGTTCCTACAGCCCGTAGTCACTAAACTGCAGCTAAGATCATCACACTAAATAAGATTATGTTTGTTCTTTGAGGACACTCCCGGACCTCAGTCTTCTTAACAGTCTTTATTTCATCAAGTCATACAAGGACGAAATTACTCTCTGCATTTAGCCCACCACCAGGTGGTGCAGTGGGCGGCTATTAGAGGCGCCCGGGGGGAAATTTGGGTATAAATAGGTGTGCTTCCCAAAGACACCACGAGTGATGCAGTGATCGAACCTGGGTCTTTTGGGTCCCAAGCCGTCTGCCCTGCCTCTACACCATCTTGGCCCCCCACTTATACAGACCTGATCTGTGCAGACGATCTCTGGGATTCAAAGCAGCATCCAGGATTTTGTTTTGTTGCATTTTTTCTTCATCTGGGCCTGTTTTGTCCAGAAACTTCGACACTTCTTCACCTGCTGCTTCCAGTCGTTGCTGTCTTCACATCTGTTTTCGTTTATCTAAAGTTTCATTTAACAGTTACTGAGCCGAACTCAAGAAGCTGGATTTACTGCAAACGTTACAGAAAGAAGCTTTATAAAGCGCTGAAAATTAGAGACGAACCGTCTGAAGGTAAAGCGGAAGCATTGAAGACGAAGGAGCCGAGTCGGAACTTGATTCGTTTAGTCTGAGTCACGTGATCAATGACGTTGGAAGGTCAGAGTGCACTGAAGTCACGTCACTGATTGTTTATTACAAAATGTGTTTTGGTGACGAATTTACGTAAAAATATAACGAGCACCAGCGACGAGAAACCAGCCTGACCAGCTCATAAACAGTTCTACAGCCAGGAAGAAAAATAATAAAACAAATAAAAAAAACTATACCATTTTATTTATTGAGCACTTACAACAGCGACAAGGCCAACTCAAAGTGCTGTACAAACAAACAGGCAACACATAGGCAACATACAAAATGAAGTTAAAAAACAGAATAAAAACGTTGCACATAATAAATATAATGACTTAACCTGTGTGAAGCAAACAGGTTCAAACACAGATCATCTGGTGTTGAAAGCAACAGAATAGTAGTGGGTTTTTAAACGGGATTTGAAAACCGAGAGGGAGGGGGCCTGTCTGACAAGTAGAGGTAACTCATTCCAAAGTCTTGGTCCTGTTACAGAGAAGGCCTTGTCACCTCTGCGCTTAAGACGAGTTCCTGGAACATTGAGAAGTAAATGGTCCGCTGAGCTCAGAGCACGTGGTAGGACATACGACTGTAACAAATCAGAGAGATGGGGGTGCGAGACTGTTCAGCGATTTGTAGACATACAGGAGAATTTTGAACTGGATTTGAACATGAACCAGTAGCCAGTGCAGGGAGGCCAAGACTGGTGTAATGTGTTCTCTTTTGCCTGTACTGGTTAAAAATTGGGCTGCTGCATTTTGGACCAGTTGTAATCGTGCAATGGTCTGACTGATGCCAAACAGAAGTGAATTGCAGTAATCAAGCCTAGATGTAATGAATGCATGTATTACTGTCTAGAGGTTATTTTTGGACAATAGCTTCAGCTTAGACAGTCGTCTCAGCTGGAAAAAACAAGATTTAACGATCATGTTTACATGACTGTTGAGTTTCATGGAAGGATCCATGATCACTCCCAGATTTATGACTTTTTGTTTTTCTGACAGGGCGAGAGCAGAAAGGTCGATGCAGTGGTTCGTGATCGTGTCGTTGGGAGGGAACAACATGGCTTCAGACTTCTTTTCATT
>JARVLU010000324.1:5143626-5153807 GCA_031762415.1 Simpsonichthys santanae
GAGGAACGTGCGTGCGCGCAGCGCAATGAAACCGTACATCTCTTTAAAATGTAGCAAAATAAACAATTAAAAATATATATTTCTTGGCTGATATTATAGCAAGAGTGTGTCTGAGCTGAACATTACCTTTCAAAATGTTCAAATGAGCTTAAATTAAATATTTTCGCGACGTAGCCGCGTGCACGTGATTACGTCGCAAAAATATCTAAAAAGGCTAAGTCTGGTCCCTTGAATGTCCAGAGGACCAGACTTAGCCTTTTTAGATTTTTCTACCTGGATTATTGAGCATGCATCAGGGTATTACCGGTAATAGAATTTGATTACAACTGATGAACCACACCACTTACCAGTTAGTGGCGGTAATGCGCACTTTCAGATTTTTGCCAACCGCCAATAAACTACACGAAGAAGAAAAAAAATAAAAGCGGAAATGGTTTTTCCACCAATCGCCTGCCAGTCTGGTAAAATATGAAAATGGCGGCTCTGTGTTGTGACTTCGGGGACTTGGTTCAAATAAAAAAACAGCTAATATCTGTCATATCGCTGTGTAAAGAAAGAGGACTTTTGCAGAGCGCCAAATGGTAAAACCAAGGACAATTAATATGTCATTAACTGTGTGTCTTTTTTTACGTTTCTATTGCGTTAATTCTAGCTGCTGTTAGCTTCGTTAGCGCTGTTGATGAAAACGTTTATTACCGGTCCGTTTTTATTAGTTTACAGAGCATAGTAAATACACTGTATTGTTACATTTTATATTGTTAACTTTACTGTCATTTTTGCTTCAAAACACCATAAATTATATGTACAATGGAGTTGGTATTTTGTAAACACAATCTTAACGCTACGCTGTTGGTTCCTTCTTGTTGTTTTCTGTTTCTAAGAAGTAAACAAAGCCGGGTAAATGCAGACACCTGTTCTGTGCTTTTTACATTTCAGGGCTTCTGAATTGGCGTTTGCTTTGGGACCTCTTCCCAAAGATGATTTACCCCCAGCAGCCGCCTTCACGGAGGTTTGTTCAACAGCATTTTATACACGTTTTTTTATTATTATTATTCTATTAAACTCTGTACATTCGGTGGTGTTTATCAGACGTCATTATCATTTTTTTTAATTACCTGTATGATATTGACATTGTAAAGAACTTTTTTTGGTATTTTTTTTTCTGGATTCATGATTGTAGACAGGTCTTCATGTTACTGTATTTATTTTTGATGTTGGTGATGCAGGGTTAGCAACTCTGAAAATCATGGAAAACCTGGAAAATGTTTTCACATTTTCCATACAGGGAAACTCAGAGAATTTGAATACTGATCTGCTGATAAAAGATAATCTTTCTGAGGTTTTAACATGTTCATATATTACTGCTATCCATCCATGCATTCATTCATTATATTGATCAGCTTTTTTGTTTCTGGGTTGCAGGGATCACTGGTTCCCATATCCAGCAGTCACTGTGCGAGAGGCAGGGGACACCCTGGACAGGTCTCCAGTCTGTCACATGACGGGGACAAATTAGACAAACATTCACTCTTATTCACACCTAAGAACAATTTAGGTGCCAATCAGCCTAAAATGTTTTTGGCCTTTTGGAGGAAACCGAAGTATCCAGAGAAAACCCATGCATGCATGGAGAGTACATGCAAACTTTACCCAGAAAGGTCCCCGGCCGGGATTTGATCCAGCAACCTTCTTACTGAGAGGGAACAGCTCTACCAACTGAGCCAGCTACTAAGCTAGCAGACACAATCTTACTGCTAGTACAGTATTTTAGTGTCATTGAGTTTAGGCTCTGCTTGTACAGTCAACATAATACATGTATCCTTTCTGACTGCCATCAGTGGCTTTTTAGTATCTGATGTTGCACAACAAAATTATTAGGAATGATTGCCATATCCATGTACCGTAGGCTACAATTTACTTCCTGTCATCTCTTAATGAGACTCAGTTTGCCACCTAAATTCTGTTTTGCGTGACTGAAATATCTCCTGGAATTTCAAGCAGCACGGTGGCGCAACTGGTAGAGCTGCCGCCTCTCAGCGAGCAGGTTACCCCTCGTTCAAACCTCGGTCCTTTCTGGGTGGAGTTTGCATGTTCTCTCTGTGCATGCGTGGGTTTTTTCCAGGTACTCCGGTTTCCTCCCGCAGACCAAAAACATGCACGTTAGACTGACTGGTAACTCTGAATTGTCCCTAGGTGAGCGTGAATGGGTGTCTGTCTCATTTGTCTCTATGTGTCCCTGTGATGGACTGGAGACCTGTCCAGGGTGTTCCCCACCTCTCACACAGTGATTGCTGGACATGGGCACCGGCGACCCCCGTGACCCAAAATGGAAGAAGTTGGTAGAAGATGATAATGGATGGCCGGAGGGATCTGCAAAGTGTTTCTCTTTCACACTCATGTTTCTCATGCACACGCTCATACAGTGCTCTGTGTGTATAACTAAGCATATCAGGAGCAGTGTGGGGTACAGGTTTTTGCCCATTGACACTTGGACATGCTGCAGGGCCTATGAATCAAACTTCCAGGCCTCAAATTGCAGAATACCCTCCTTTGCCACTGGGCCAAAGCTATCATTATAAAAATGATTTCCCTGTGCTGCAGAAGTGGTCAGTACCACAGTATTGTATTTTTGAGGCTGCTTGTTTGAGCCCATGTTTGTTAGGAAGTGTCTTGTAAGAAACATCTACCAAATCATTCATGCACGTTTGCTCGCTGTGGTGACCCGAAAAGTAAACACCAACTTGGTTTTTAAATGTCTGTTTTTGTCTTCATTTTGTGCTTTATCATTCTGTTTACAACATTTGGACTTTTTCTACTTGCTTGAAGTAGACTTCATAAACAAAATTTATTGGATTTTACTTCAGAGATTTTGTGGCTCTTATTATTGTTGTCTCCTCAGCCATGTGTCGCTGTGTGAAAAAAATATAATAAACGACTTGGAATGATTCGATTTCTGTTTTACTGAAGTTCAACAGTACAGTATTCACAACAAAAAAAAAACATTTATGATTAAAACTGACATGTAATTATTTAAATTACTGTTTTAAAGACGACTTTCCTGCTCCGTATGTAGGAAGATGCACAAGACCTGGATGCACTTACGCTGGCCAAATCGTATTTTGACCTGAAGGAGTACGACCGTGCTGCTTACTTTCTGAAAGGCTGCTGCAGTCAGAAAGCTTATTTCCTCTATATGTATTCACGTTATCTGGTAAGATTCTGGCTGGCCCCATTCCTTGAATCATGTATGACGATTTGTAACAAGGCTAGCTTCCTAATGCTGTTAGTCAAAAGCAGTTTGAAATGTGTCTTTGTTCGTTTTTAGTCAGGAGAGAAAAAGAAAGATGACGAGACGGTAGACAGCTTGGGTGAGAACGTTGTTTTCTATTAATAAAAGAACAAAGTTGTTTTTTTTTTCTTTACCCCTAAATGTTTTGTATGATTCTGTGGGTTGTAGGTCCTCTGGAAAAAGGTCAAGTGCGCAATGAAGCTTTACGAGAGCTAAGAGTTGAGCTCAGTAAGAAGCACTCTGCAGGAGAGTTGGACAGCTTCACACTCTATCTGTACGTCTCTCGTGCCAAAATGGACATTTGTCCTGAACAAAGGAACAAGATGGTGTTTTTTCTCATTTCTGTGTGTGTGAAAACACAGGTATGGGGTGGTTCTACGAAAGCTTGATCTGCTGAAAGAGGCGGTGAAAGTGTTTGTTGAGGCGATTCATGCACTTCCTCTTCACTGGGGAGCATGGCTGGAGCTCAGTAACCTCGTCACAAATATCGAAATGGTAAAAATTTGGATCTCTTCATTGCATTCCATGTACCAGTAATGCCATCTGCATTTTGAAATGTAACTTCTGTGGTTGTTTCTACCTGGTTTCTCTTCAGCTGAAGTCTCTGTCTCTGCCGGACTGCTGGATTAAAGACTTCTTCATGGCCCACATGTACACGGAGCTGCAGATGATCACAGAGGCGTTGCAGAAATACCAGAACCTCATCGACGCAGGCTTTTCCAAGAGCACATACATCATCTCGCAGGTTGCTGTGGCCTACCACAACTTCAGAGGTGTATTTTCAGGTTTTTTTAATGACACTTAAATGTTGGAAAAATCTTAAATGAGCAGAATAAACTTGAGAGTGATCTGTCTCTGCGTATTCAAGATATTGACCAAGCTTTGACGCTATTCAATGAGCTGAGGGAGCAGGATCCGTATCGCATCGACAACATGGACACGTTTTCTAACCTGCTTTATGTCAGAGTGAGTTCACCGTCTTTACCTTGGATCCGAACAACAAGGACTCACTATTAAAAAAGGATGCAGGGTCACTTTGTTAGACCAGTTTGTGCTAAGTCTGTTTTGGGCTTTTCCAGAGTATGAAACCAGAACTGAGCTACCTGGCCCACAACCTGGTGGAGATTGACAAGTACAGAGTGGAGACGTGCTGTGTTATTGGTAACAGTTGAAATAATCTGAACAAGAAACAAAATTTTGGCATTTGCTGCAGTTTGTAAAAATAAAACAGTCATTTTAATTTCTTTAAAGTCTTGAATGTCTTTCATTTGTAGGTAACTACTACAGCTTACGCTCTCAGCATGAGAAAGCAGCCCTCTACTTCCAGCGGGCCCTGAAACTGAACCCTCGCTGTCTGGGAGCCTGGACCCTCATGGGCCACGAGTACATGGAGATGAAGAACACTTCAGCTGCCATTCAGGCCTACAGGTTAGGTTTTATACCATACCATTTTATTTATGGAACACTTAAAACAGCAACAAGTGCTGTACAAACAAACAAACAACAGGCAACACATAAAGCAACATACAAAATGAAGTTAAATCAGAATATAGACATAAAAACGTCACAAACATGTAACGATCAACCTGTGTGAAGCAAACAGGTTCAAACACAGTGGTGTTGAAAGCAACAGAATAGTAGAGTGTTTTTAAACAGGATTTGAAAACCAAGAGGGAGGGGGCCTGTCTGACAAGCAGAGGTAACTCGTTCCAAAGTCTTGGACCTGCTACAGAGAAGGCCCTGTCACCTCTGTGTTTAAGAAAAGTTCCTGGAGCTGACCTCAGAGAACGTGGTGGAACATATGGTTGTAGCAAATCAGAGAGATGGGATGGGGGAAGACTGTTAAGCGATTTGTAGAATGACAAGGTGACATTGCATTCATGTTCATCTTCATGTTTTCAGACTGACTGAGTGGTGAGCTAAGAAATGACCAGGTTGGTGGAACTGGTCAGTCCTGTCAGTGATGGAGCTGGTAAGTTAATACAGTAGTGGAGTTCTGGAGCTGACTGGGTGATAGGAGAGTCTTGTCAAATTTAAAAAAAAATCAAATAAAAGTGATCAGAAATTAGTTTGTCACATACCAAATGCAAGCATTGCAACAACTTTTTCTGAAATTTACTGAATATGCCAAGACTACATATGAATATATCCATGTATGAATATAACTTATGCAGAATCAGTTAAATTAAATAAATGTAAGGGACATTAAAAAAATCCCTCCAAGCATACCAACCATATACAGTATACATGTGCTGAAGCCCCTCCTATTCTTCATACCAATCGCCTTCATCTGATCTTTTGTAAAAAATATGGCCACATTTCTTTTCCATGAACTCTTTTTGCAGGACTGCATTGATTTTCTTGTCTGTGAAGTTCTCCTTCTATCCTCTATTTTTTGTGTGTTCTAATTTCTCCCTCAGGTTTTTCATCTCGTTCCCTGATTGCATTGCCTGTTGATACAACCTACTGACCCTGTTGACCCAGGCTCATCATCAGTTACTGGTATGTCTGTGTCCTCTGAGGCTACATTTTCATCTTCTGTTGATGCCAAGGAGAATGAACCGTCATTCGGACTTGAGCACATTTCCACTTTGTCCAAATTTGATCAGACAGTTTATTGGTGTAGATGTAATAAACAGTATGAATAAAAGTACTTTATTAAAGTTTTAAATTTGACATATTTTATAATAAATTGTTTGGCAATTTATTTTTGTACAATCAACACATATTTTTTCATCTGCTGTGCTTTTAATTAAAAATGGTTTCATTTAAATTAACATTTTAATTAATAAATTATACCTGTACTGTAATTTTACAATAGTTGTTAGGCTACAAGCACAATCAACTCGAATATAGATCTAGGTACTCAGTTGTCATAAAAAAAAAAAAAAATAAAAAAAAAAAAAACTAAAAATAGAACAATTATATCTTCGACAAAAATGAAGAATTCATCCCAGATCTAAGGTAAGCTGGAACAGAACTCTGAACTGCTGGCATGGAAGAGAAGGTAGAGGATTCTAATGCTAGCATGCAGAGAAAATCAGAAATAGTTTTACAATATGTGTTGTTACTTTTTTTTGTGTGTGTGTGTAACGTTATAAAACACTTGTTGACATGGCTATATTGATTACTGTATTGCATAGACATTCTAACAAATATGGTCTGTAATATGTGTTTTATGATTCATGCCCCTGCCGCATCTAAAAATATTTTGATAAAATGCAGTCAATTAAGCAATCAGTTCGTTACTGCTCAATAATTACTGAAATATGCCAGCCAAAGTAAGAAAAGTCGATTTTTGTGTTATGTCGTGCCAGTAGCCGCTCAAACTGACTGACAGCGATGAGATGTTTGGAACTATTGAGAGCTGCATGAACCACGTGGCTGCGTATCGGTTAGTTCAATTAGTGTCGCAGCTCTGTCTCTCTATGGCACTGATTTCTACCTCAAGACTGTGTTCTCAAACACAACTGAACAACTTTTAAATAAGACACACAAATGGGACCCTCTATGAAGACTTTTGCTTTTAGGACCATCATTTCACATAGAAAAAAAATAGGTTGACTGCACTCCTAGCCAAATCAAAATAGAAATTTCTGAAAAATAGACAAGGAAACATTCTACAGTATGCCTTATACGATCTGTTTTTTTAAGAAAACATACTTTGTATTATTAACACACATCTGGAGTCTCAGCTGCTTGAGTTGTAGTGTAAAAAATGACACGATATCAGCATTTTTAAAACAAAAAAACACAATGGATTTCCACAGTTAGTTTCAAGTCCCTCAGTTCATGACCTACTTGGTTTGCCACACTGGCACCTCTCATTGCTCTTCATTGACAGTGATAATTAGGATCACACAGCCTTTCCACACAACTGACTTGAAATAAACAGGCAGGTCTTCAAGCTGCTCTTTCATCTGAACAAAATATTCATGTTTTGCTTTGGTGTGAAGAGCTTCAGATGGTACGTTCTTCTACTTATCATAGCAGTTAAGAAAATGCAGTTAAATACATTGACTGTCTGCTTCAAGAGAGGTGATTGCCTGTGACCAACATACTTTTCTTTAGCATTTCAGTACCTTTCCCAAACACATAACCTGTGACTATATGGTACAAATATTACACCTTTAACAAACACAAATTACTATTTAAAAAAAATGCAGTTACGGAAAGCAATAAAACTTTTTTACAAAATACCTTAGAGCTATTCAGTTTTGAATTTGAGTGAACTCCTAAGTGTCTTTAGAAACTGTCTTAATATTTTGAACTGAACTGCTTTCTCCTCCTGTGTGGATTCTCACGTGTTGGTTTAAATGTGACTTCTGTCCAAACTTTTGTCCACAAACATCACAAACAAATGATTTCTGTCCAGTGTGGATTCTCATGTGTATGTTTAAAGTTGACTTATCTCTAAACTTATGTCCACAAACATCACAAGGAAATGGTTTCTGTCCAGTGTGGATTCTCATGTGCATGTTTAAATGGGACTTTCGTCCACACCTGTGCCCACAAACATCACAAGCAAATGGTTTCTGTCCTGTGTGGATTCTTGTGTGTCTCTTTAACGTTGACTTATCTCTAAACTTATGTCCACAAACATCACAAGGAAATGGTTTCTGTCCTGTGTGAATTCTCATGTGCATGTTTAAACGTGACTTGACTCTAAAGCTTTGTCCACAAGCCTCACAGGCAAATGGTTTTTGTCCTGTGTGGATTCTCTCATGTATGGTTAAAGCAGACTTCTCTCTAAACTTATGTCCACAAACCTCACAAGGAAATGGTTTCTGTCCTGTGTGGATTCTCATGTGTGTCTTTAAATGTGACTTTTGTCTAAACCTTTGTCCGCAAACATCACAAGCAAATGGTTTCTGTTCTGTGTGGATTCTCATGTGTGTGTTTACAGTTGACTTGTGTCCAAACTTTTGTCCACAAACATCACAAGCAAATGGTTTCTGTCCTGTGTGAATTAACATATGTCTGTTTAGATTTACTTTTCTGTCAAATCTTTTTCCACAGTTGTCACAACTAAATGGTTTTTGACTTGGCTGGACATTTTTGTTTGAGCCTCCAGTTTTCTTCACTCTAAAACAATTCTTACTAACCAAAAAACTTGAGGACTTTATTCTTGAATAACATGTCTTTTTTCTCCGAACTGGCTCCTTGTGAAGAAATTGTTTTTCACACTCAGTGAAGCTGCTGCAAGATTTGTTGACAGTGTTTACACCTGACTCAGGTGCCCTGCTCTCCTTCCAGTCTTTGTCACAGTCTTCAGGTTCTGACTCAAAGTCTGATGAGCCTTTCAGCTGACAATCAGGATTATTCACATCTGCATCATCCTCACTGTCTTCAGTCTCTGAAGAGCTGGAATCATCATCATCATGAGTATTTAGATCTGGGTTCCTGATAGTTCCTGCTCCTCCACAGTCCTCTCCAACAATTGCTGCATTCATCTGGTCAGCTGAGCTGCTGGTTGGAATATCTTCATCTTCCACTTGGTGCTGATGAACCTTAATATGGAGGAGCTCTGGGTCATTCTGGTCCACATCAAACCTCCATTCTGCAGAACCGTCTTCTACAATCAGCATCATCTGCTGAGCATCTTCCGGGAACACTGAAACACGTAAACATTAAGGACAGTTGTAACTTTGCATTCACAAAAACATCACTTGTTGAGTTCACTAATCTACTCAAAACAAGATCTAATGACGGACATCAGAAAAACCTCCTGAAAAAAATTCAGTGAGACAGACATCTTGACTTTCAGAAGGTGATAAAAGAAATTGAGTAGACATGTCAAGGTAAAGACCAGCCATATCTCATGTTAAAAAAGCCACCAGCAGGTGTACAGCATGCCAGCAACTAAAACTACAAATCTCAATGCACTGGAGCAACTTGTGCAGCAACATGAGTCCAGCCTTTTAAGCATGCTTCCCCACCCTCATCTTGTATTTCTTTTAATAGTTTTGTGCTGAAATTTAGGCTAATTACTCAAGAATAAAACAAAAGAAAAAAAAAACTGGAGTAGGAGTGCAGAAAAAAAACTCAATTTTGTAAAGAATCTAGAGTCTGAATCTAGAATCTAGATTCTGGCAAATCTGAAACGATTCTAAAGGCTCACAAATCTATTTTAGAATATGATTAAGTTTTTTTTTTTTTTTTTTCCGCTCCTACTCCGGAGCGTACTGCATATTGCATTACGTGTCCGCTCGGCCGCTGTAGAATTTGGCCGTATAGGCCACCGTACAGCAAGCTAGTTAGCCAGCTCCCTTTATCTGAATGGAGCCTGCTAGCATGTAGCGGGAGGACAGCATGATTCAACCCGCTACTAAATCGTTAAAAATCATTTCAGATCCTACACTGTTCCAGGGAATGACAGAGCTTAACAAGAGCACAGTTGTTTGCAAGAAGTTAGTGTAAAATAAAATTATGGTACAGTATTTTGGAAATACGATAAAATGTGCAAAGATGAAAAGCGAAAGCAACAACAAACTTCCAGCTGATTTCCCAAACAGGGCTGCTAAGATTTCCCACGCCATCACCTGCTATGTCACAAAGGATTCACAAGCAGACATCTCAGTAGATGGTGAGGGGTAGGGGTGGGCTCAAATATTATATTGTGATATTTCAGAGCATTCTGACGATAACGATAAACTTTGCGATATACAAAAAACAAAACAAATCAAAGTTATTTATTTGACAAAATTAACTTAACATGTTGCTTTGCAGTATTACATAAAATTTTTAAAAACAACAAGAGGTAACTGAAATTACTTTATTTAGTAAAGTATTCAGTCTCCAAATATAAAAAATAAAAAAAATAAAACTGATCCTTCTGTTATTTAGATTGAAAAAGTCTGCACAAAATATAGATCAACAAAAACCACCACAA
>JARVLU010000324.1:5239271-5251132 GCA_031762415.1 Simpsonichthys santanae
TGTGATTTGTTTCTTGTCAATGTTGTACTTTGTCTCTGTCATTTTCTCACTCCCTCCTCGACCTGCTTCTCCAGTCCTCAGTCTTAATCATTCACACCTGTCCTCATCAGCCACCTGCCCAGCTGTTCTCATTACTCACCCTCCCTCTGTCTTATAAAAGCCTTTTTCTCCCTCACTCTGTGTCTGGTCATTGCTCTGTTTACACAGACATCTCAGTCCTCCTCTGCCCGTCCTGTTTCTGTCTCCATCCCAGCCTTTAGATGACCTGCTCTGTATTGCTCGCTCCTAAGCCTGAGTAAGTTTTGCTGCCTTGTCAGCTTTTTGTTTTCATTGTTTAAAATAAATGTATTTTATTTTTTGACATCCTGCCATCACTTGCCTGCTTGCACATGGGTTCAAAACATGAGGATTACAACAGAATGACCAGACCACTGAAAGATCCCAGCAGGCAGAGGAACCGGTCCAGCAGGACCACCCAGCGGCAGAAGGGAACGGCTCCAGCTTGTGAGGAAGGGACTGTCCTTCGTGTGAGCGGGTTCAGAACCGAACCCATCTGGAGTCACCACAACCCCAAGGTAGAGGTCCTTCCATCTCCACTCTTGGTGGAGGAAGAGGAGGAGAGGAAGCTCAGCGGCGACCATGCAGTTTTTGGATCGGCTTCTTCCTACACCCCTCCACGCTTGTGTTCGTTGTGGTCTGCCTCCAACGACTCGGAGCCAGAGGAGCTCTGGCCTGGTCCTGTTCCTGGCCCACACCGCTGCTGGAAGAATCATCAGATTAAAGGAGTGGACATGTCCAAGGTACAGCCCCTCCCCTCTTCATTGTCACCCCACGAGCTGTCAGACAACCCTGGGAGAATTTCAAGGGGGGGGGGGGAGGAGTACCTGAGCCCCTGTCTGCCTCCCTGTCAGACGGGGCTCTGCGTGTGCTCAGGGGAGACCTTCATGGAGGAAGGGGTGTTCAAGCCCCCGCCCTTCAGAAGAGCGGACAGATCTTCCTGCGACCACAGGGGGCTCTAGTGGACAGAGGCCAGATGCAGCTGTTGTAGTCCTGCAGCTTCAGATACTCTTTGATGCTGCTGTTTCTAACACTGACGCTCAATATAGACTCAACACATGTTCTATTATGGAGAACCTCATTAAATCGAGGTCCAGCCTGCTTCAAGACTCCACCCAAATAATAGAACTAATCAGGACTATAAAGATTCAGTGTAGGGACCTCACTGACTCCCTCTTTCTTTTTGCCTCTGCTGAGTCTCCAGTGTCTCTTGCATCTCTAGAGGACTAAGCTCCTGGTCCTGGCTCTTTGGCTCCTGGCTCTTTGGCTCCTGTCTCTACCGCCATAGAGCCTGTGTCCCCAGAGGGTGCGGCCCTGCCTGTGTCTCCAGAGGGCGCTGCCCTGCCTGTGTCTCCAGAGTGCGCTGGGTTTTCTGCACCTGTGTGGTCTGGTTCTGAGACCTCATCACTCGTCTCCTGTGCCGAGGGGGTCCTGGAGAACTCCCCACATGTCTCCTGTGCCGAGGGGGTCCTCGAGGACTCCCCCCACGTCTCCTGTGCCGAGGGGGTCCTGGAGGACTCCCCTCACGTCTCCTGTGCCGTGGGGGTCCTGGTGGACTCCCCCCACGTCTCCTGTGCCAAGGGTGTCCTAGAGGACTCCCCTCACTTCTCTTGTGCCGAGGGGGTTCTGGAGGACTCCCCTCACGTCTCCTGTGCCGAGGGGGTCCTGGTAGACTCCCCTCACTCTTCCTGTGCCGAGAGGGTCCTGGTGGACTCCCCTCACGTCTCCTGTGCCGAGGGGGTCCTGGTGGACTCCCCTCACGTCTCCTGTGCCGAGGGGGTCCTGGTGGACTCCTCTCACACCTCCTGTGCTGAGGGGGTCCTGGAGGACTCCCCTCACGTCTCCTGTGCTGAGGGAATCCTGGTGGATTTCCCTCACGTCTCCTGTGCCGAGGGGGCCCTGGTGGACTCCCCTCACATATCTCGTGTGCAGAGGGGCCTGGAGGATTCCCCTCATACCACCTACTGTCCTAGAGTCTTCATCTCTGCCGATGAAGACTCTGCTGACAGAGATCTCGCCTCTGCCGCCGAAGATCCAGCGTCTACAGTGTCTACCGAGGGTCCCCGCGCTGCTGATGCCGACGTCTACCGAGGGTCCCCGCGCTGCAGACGCCTTGATGTCTACCGAGAGTTCCTGCTCTGCTGACACCTCTATGTCTACCGAGGATCCCCGCTCTGCTGACGCCTCGACGTCTACCGAGGGTCCCCTCGCTGCAGACGCCTCGATGTCTACCGAGAGTCCCCGTGCTGCAGACGCCTCAACGTCTATCGAGGGTCCCCGCGCTACAGATGCCTCGATGTCTACCGAGGGTCCCCACGCTGCAGATGTCTCGACGTCTACCAAGGGTCCTTGCGCTTCAGACGCCTCAACGTCTACCGAGGGTCCCCGCGATGCTGATGCCTCCACAGTCGACTCCTCACCTGCAGACCCTTTGTACGACTCCTCGCCTGCAGACCCTTCGCACGACTCCTCGCCTGCAAACCCTTTGTACGACTCTTCCGTAGCAGAGACCGACTCGCCATCTGCTGAGACCAATCCTCGCCCGAAGACTCCTCGCCCAAAGACTCCTAACCTGAAGACTCCTCGCCCGAAGACTCCTCGATGCCTGCAGCTGCCTCGTCTTAGACGCTTGTGGCTGCCTCATCTTCGACGCCTGGCACTGCCTCATCTTCGACGCCTGCGGCTGACTCGCCTTCGATGCCTGCGGTTGACTCGCATGCAACTGACTCGCCTGTGGCTGACTCGCCTTTGACGCCTGTGGCTGACTTGCCTTCGACACCTGTGGCTGACTCTCCTTCGACGCCTGTGGCTGACTCGCCTCTGACACCTGCGGCTGACTCACCTCCATCGACGGTCCTCAACCCAGATTGGTCCTTGGAGATACTACTTGGCTGGGGTCCAGGAGGACATAGGTGGCCGTTCGACTGGCCACTCCTCGATGGATGACCTCTGGGCCGTCCGTCCGACCGGCCACTCCTCGATGGACAACCTCTGCGCTGTCCGTCCAACCAGCCACTCCTCGATGGACGACCTCCTGGCCATCCGCCTGACCGGCCACTCCTCGATAGATGACCTCCGAGCCATCTTCCCGACCGGCCACTCCTCGATGGACGACCTCGAGGCCGTCCGCCCGACCAGCCACTCCTTGATGGACGACCTCTGGGCCATCCGGACGACCTCCAGGCCGTCCGCCTGACCGGCCACTCTTCGATGGACGACCTCCGGGTCGTCCGCCCGACCGGTCACTCTTTGATGGACGACCCACGGGCCGTCCACCCGACCGTCCACTCCTCAATGGACGACCTCCGGGCCATCTGCACAACCGGCCACTCCTTGATGGACAACCTCCGGGCCGTCTGCACGACCGGCCACTCCTCGATGGACGACCTCCAGGCCGTCCGCCCAAACTCTGGCTCTGCTAGGGATGGTCTCCTGTCTGTCCACCTGATGGCCTCTCGCTTTGGACTATGCCCAGGACTGTCCATATGTATTTGCTTTTTATTTTTTGTGATTCCTCTCGTTCCCAGGTCTAGCCTGTCGGTTTTTGTTTAGGTTTTTCTTGCCCTCCATCTTTGTGTTTCCCCCATCCTCCCACCCGTTCTGTGTTTTTGTATTGTGGTCCTGGGGGACGTCGGGAGCCGTCCCTTGGGGGGGGGGGGGGGTGTTATGTCATGGTCTGCCCCCTAGCTGTCTGATGATTCTGTGTTTTCCCCTTTTTCTACTTGTGTTCTTGCTGCCCTTTAGACTTTTGTTCTGCCCCTTGTGTGATTTGTTTCTTGTCATTGTTATGCTTTGTCTCTGTCATTTTCTCACTCACTCCTCTACCTGCTTCTCCAGTCCTCAGTCTTAATCATTCACACCTGTCCTCATCAGCCACCTGCCCTGCTGCTCTCATTACTCACCTTCCCTCTGTCTTATAAAAAGCATTTTTCTCCCTCACTCTGCGTCTGGTCATTGTTCTGTTTACACAGACATCTCAGTCCTCCTCTGCCCGTCCAGTTTCTGTCTCCATCCCAGCCTTTAGATGACCTGCTCTGTATTGCTCACTCCTACGCCTGAGTAAGTGTTGCTGCCTCGTCAGCTTTTTGTTTTCATTGTTTAAAATAAATGTATTTTATTTTTTGACATCCTGCCGTCACTTGCCTGCTTGCACATGGGTTCAAAACACGAGGATTACAACACTGGTGCTTGGTGTTCACTGATTGGTTCCTCAACCAAGAAGTGTGACAAGGTTAGTGATGTCAGAGGTTACTTAAAGTCAAAGGAGAGTGATTCAGGAGAAATTAGATTAGAACAGAAGATGCCAGTTTCTGACATAAACTGATTAAACTTGTCTTAAACTTCCAAACAACTTCTGAAGAATCATTTTGACACGTCCTTGATCTTTGACAGAATTAGTACAGTCATCACAATCTGAAATGTAGCATTAGATTTACTTTCATGTAAAATATTCTGACTTCTGCATGATGAGGTTTAAAATCATTAATACTGTTTCACAGTTGCCTCAAGTGAGTGATTACTTCAACATCAATGTTCATATACTAAAAGGGCACTGACTTCTGATGCTGTCTCTTTGCAGCCCTGTCATTGATTAATCATTTAGTAAGTTAAGCTACAAACTCAAAGAATAGCTACACAAAAGCTTCCTAAAAAGCAAAGTTGGTTAGTTTTATAAACAACTGTAACTAATTTTTTTTACAAACATTGACATTGATTCCAAAATACAGACCTAATGTGCAGAGTTGAACACAATCTTCTCCACCAGTTGCTGCTTTCATCTGGTTAACTGAGCTGCTGGCTGAAAGATCTCCATCTTCCACTTGGTGCTGATGAAGCTGAGAGTACAGAGGTTTCTCTTCGCCATCCTCACTCTTCAAAGGAACTGAAGTGAAGGAGAACCTGGTGTCACCAGTCTCCTCCTTCATACTGAGCTCTACATCCAGACTGGTCCTTAGTTCCTCCTCTTCCTCCTTTATGTTGAGGGTTTCTGGGTCCTTCTGGTCCACACCAGAACTCCATTCTTCAGGAGCTTCTTCTTTAATCAGCACTGTCTGCTGAACATCTGCAGGGAACACTGAAACACATGAACAATAAGGACAGTTATTACTTTATATTCACACAAACATCACTTGTTATCACCGAGATTTCGCCGAAAAGCCACAAGATCACAGACATGATCAACAAGGCTGGATTTAAAAAAAAAAGAGAAAAGTGGCGAAAGTGCGACAGTACATGATACTACTTAGTTGCTAAGTCACTTAGCTACAAAAATTGCAGCTACCATAACCATACTAAATACTATGAAGGCATTTATACAAACCTAAACTGTTCGGACGAACTCCGGGGTTCAAAACAGCATCCAGGATTTTGTTTTGTTGCATTTTTTTAACGAGACCGTTTCTCTTCATAATCTGGGCCTGTTTGGTCCAGAAACCCCTGACGCTACCAGTCGTTGTTTAGCCTGTTGTCTCCACATCTGTTAGCTTTCGTTGATCTAGCGTTTCCTTTAACAGTTACTGAGCCGAACTCAAGAAGGTGTATTTACTGAAATGGTACAGAAACTTTATAAATCGCTGAAAAGTAGAAACGACCCGTTTGAAGCTAAAGCTAAGATACATTAAAAAAATAAATAAAATAAAAAAACAACAGGACGCAAAACGCCGAGGCGGAGCTTGATTGGGT
This sequence comes from Simpsonichthys santanae, assembly GCA_031762415.1. Lineage (NCBI taxonomy): Eukaryota > Metazoa > Chordata > Actinopteri > Cyprinodontiformes > Rivulidae > Simpsonichthys > Simpsonichthys santanae. Next base: position 5,245,011 of record JARVLU010000324.1, read on the forward strand.
AGTTTCAGTCACGTGATCAATGACGTCTGAAGTTTCGAGAGCTCTCATTCAAAGGTTAATATTAAGGTGTGTTTCCGTTTCGAATTTAATATACAGTATAATATACAATATATTATTTCTATTGCAGTTAATAAATATAACAAAAATTACGAACCAACAAGCGACAAACAGCATGACACAGAGCCAGCCTTGTGTTTATTTTACCAATTCGGTCTTCGATATTATTATTTTTTCCATTCATTCAACTTTTATTCATACAGGTTAGTCTCATTGAGCATCGAGGACTAGTTTACAAGCAAGACCAGTATTAAACAAAGAACACAGATGATTTACAGACAATCTTCTTTTTCTTTTTTCGGCGTTTCCCTCTTCAAGGGTCGTCACAGCGAGTCATCCTCCTCCACCTCAGTCTATCCTCTGTCCTCACTCCAACTAACTTCATGTCCTCTCTAATTGCATCCATATATCTCCTCTTTGGCCTTCCTCTTTGTCTTTTTCCTGGCAGCAGCATTTCTGACATCTTTCTATAAATATACCCATTGTCCCTACTCTGGACAAGTTCAAGCCTTCTCAGTCTGGCATCTCTAACCTACTTGGCTTGCCATACTAGCAGCTCTCATTGCTCTTCGTTGACAGTGATAATTATGATCAAAAATCTTTTCCACACAGCTCACTTGAAATAAAAAGGCAGGTCTTCAAAGTCCTCTGATTTATCAGAACAAAATATTCATGCTTTGCTTTGGTGTGGAGAGCTTCAGATGGTATGTTCTTTTACATATCACAGCAGTTAGGAATATGCAGTTACCGGTAAACTGTCTGCCTGTTTCTCTAGAGAGGTGATTGCCTGTGACCAACAAACTTTTCATTAGCATCAATGTACCCATTCCAGATGCACAATCTGACAGTCATGTACAAACATATGTACCATTGCATCTCTAACATTAACACATACATTACTGTAAATACAAATACTGCAGTTATGAAAAACAATTACATGTATTAAATTTTTTTTACAAAATGTCTTAAAGCTGTTCAGTTTCAAGACTGAGAAAAATCTGAAGTGTTTTTAGAAATTGTCTTAATGTTTACAACTTCACTGTTTTGTCCTGTGTGGATTCTCATGTGTGTTTTTAAATGTGACTTTCGTCCAAACCTTTGTCCACAAACATCACAAGCAAATGGTTTCTGCCCTGTGTGGATTCTCACGTGTGTGTTTAAACTTGACTTACGTCCAAACCTTTGTCCACAAACATCACAAGCAAATGGTTTCTGTCCTGTGTGGATTATCATGTGTTTATTTAAAGTTGACTTATCTCTAAACTGTTGTCCACAAACATCACAAGCAAATGGTTTCTGTCCTGTATGGATTCTGATGTGATTGTTTAAAGTGGATTTTTGTCCAAACCTTTGTTCACAGAATTCACAAGCAAATGGTTTCTGTCCAGTGTGGATTCTCGTATGACTGTTTAAAGATGACTTTTGTCCGAACTGTTGTCCACAAACATCACAGACAAAAGGTTTTTGTCCTGTGTGGATTCTCATGTGTGCATTTAAATGAGACTTATCTCTAAACATTTGTCCACAAACATCACAAGCAAATGGCTTTTGTCCTGTGTGGATCCTCATGTGTCTGTTTAAATGTGACTTGTGTCCAAAGCTTTGTTTACAAACATCACAAACAAATGGTTTCTGTCCTGTGTGGATAATCATGTGTATGTTTAGATGATCTCTTCTGTTGAAACTTTTTCCACAGTCATCACAACTAAATGATTTCTGTCTTGACTGGATTTTTTCACTTAAGTCTCCATTTTTCGTAACTCGAAAAGATTTCTTACTAACCAAACAAGCTGAATACTTAATTCTTGAATGACTTGTCATGTTTCTCTGAACAGACTCCTTGTGGGGAAACTGTGTCTCACACTCAGAAAAGCTGCAAGATTTGTTGACAGTGTTTACACAAGACCCTCTGTTTTGAGGTTCTGATCCAGAGTCTGATGAGTCGCTCAGCAGAAAGTCGGCACTATTCACATCTTCATCATCATCCTCACTGACTTCAGTCTCTGAAGAGCTGGAATAATCTTCATTAGTATTTAGATCTGGGCTCCTGGTAGTTTCTGCTCCTCCAAAGTCCTTTCCAACAGATGCTACATTCATCTGGTCAGCAGAACTGCTGGTGGGAAGATCTTCATCTTCCACGTGGTGCTGATGAAGCTTCATATGGAGGGGCTCTGGGTCCTTCTGGTCCACATCAGACCTCCATTCTTCAGAAGCTTCTTCAACAACAGAAATCATCTGTTGAACATCTGCAGGGAACTCTGAAACACAAACATTAAGGACAGGTGTAACTTCATAGTCACACATGCATCACTTGATGAGTTCACTGCTCAACTTAAAACAACATCTAATGCTGGACTTCAGAAAAATCTCCTGAAACAAATTCAGTGAGACAGACATTTTGACTAGCTATCATAAGATGGTAAAACAAACAGAGCAGTATTGGATAATTTTCTGTCAAAGGTTATGAATGTTTTTATATTGTGGCTGAGAAACGTATTTCTCATGTGCCTTGAGAACCAGCTGTCTAAACAATTTTTTTTAATTTCAACCTGGAGAACAGCTCGCCAAGTCACGTTGTCTCCTTGGCATTGTTGCCATGAGAACATGCCAAAAACATTCACTTACCTTCACCTGGAGGCTAACTCAACAATGGTTATGGATCGTGTCTGTGTGGATGACTGCAGCTGGCGACAGGACAAGAGAATGCCCACTAAACTTCACGGCTGAACAAAAGTCTGCAGATGACTATCTGAAGCTCATTTCTGTGACAATGTTCTGGTGAACATTCTCAGTCATCCAGGACATGATAAATTTTGGGAAGGATACCCTAGGAGCAGTGCGGGAGTTTGAGAAGATGTCAAGGAAGTTTGCAGACTACAGGAACCATCTTTGTTTCAGTCTGAGATGCAGACAAGAAAAACTCACTCCCAGCAGTTTAAAACTCAACTCCACGTCAAAGGACATACAGCAGAAGGAATATTCCTGAAAGCTCAAAACAAGCAGCTCAATGAGAGAATAAGACAGATCCACTTCACTATTGAAGCTAGGGCTGGACGATATGGCCAAAATTATTATCACAACATAGTTCTTAATTTCGGTCAATAGCGATATAATTCGATATCAATATAAACAATATAAAAGCCTCAGAAAAACTATAAACTATACAAATAAATCAATGTTCACCTTTTATTTGTATTTAGCCTCCAAAAAAAATTGAAATCACTGTCAAATAAACAAAAAATTCTCAACCCGATAATTCTCAGTTGGGTCATCTGGACAGTTTCTTTTTATAGAAACATTTCACTCTCCATCCAGAGAGCATCAACAGTCAAAGGAGTTCCAGCAAACTGTTTCCCCACCAAGCAGTAAACACCTTAAGTGGACCAATCAGTTTGCTTAAGCCAAGATGGTTTCTGGGGGCCACCCTTTCCCTCGTCGACTTCTCCCAGGCAGACAGCCACAGCCAAAGTGGTTCAAGGCAAGAAAGTTCATGCTCAGTCATCCAGGTACCAAATCCATTAATTCTCAGTCGGGTCATCTGGACAGTTTCTTTTTCATAGAAACGTTTCACCCTGATTGATGGAGGAGGTATATCAATACTGTACATTTCTCCGAAAATTAACAATAACTGCTCCAAATCCAGATATACACACCTAATCTGCAGAGTTGAACCTGAGAGAACTGAGGATTCACGTCATCATCCTCACTCTTAGAAGGAACTGGCGTGAAGGAAAAACTGGTGTCATCAGTCTCCTCCTTCACACTGAGCTGCTCTACATCCAGACTGGTCCTCAGTTCTTCTTCCTCCTTTATATTGAGGGTCTCTGGGTCCTTCTGGTCCACACTAGATCTCCATTCTTCAGGAGCTTCTTCTTTAATCAGCACCATCTGCTGAACATCTGAAGGGAACAATGAAACACATTAAGGACAGTTATAAATTTATATTCACCCAAACATCACTTGTGTTATCACAGAGTTCAGTGGTCAGCATGAAAACAACATCAATAAATGTACATCAGAAAAATGTCCTGAAACTAAACATATCTCTAATGGCAAACGAAAAACCGTCATCTTGAAAACAGAACAGTTTAGTTAAAATAATTCAACACTGAACAAATGCAAAATTCAAAAACAGAGGGAGAAAAATAATAACTACCATATTTTTAATCCTGTAAGTCGCAGTTTTTTGCATAATTTACATGCCTTGCAACTTATTATGGAGGACCAAAACTGTCATAATAATAAATAAAAGAATAAATATATAAATGAAATAATACACAGAAGAATAAATATATAAATGAAATAATACACAAAAGAATAAATATATAAATGAAATAATACATAATAATAAATAAAATAAATAAATATATAAAAATAAATTGCTGTTTTTCCATTTGCTGTATTTATTGCTGTATTGTTTGCTGTATTGTTTGCTCGCTGTATTTCTGCCTCATCTTTATGTTAATGAGGAGGGCTGCTTTCTATGTCCAGCTCTTCTATTGGTCAATAAACAGGAAAGAGAACGATCTGACTAAACAGCAGACAATGCAAGCACACCTCACAGTTGAATCAATCAGTTTACATATAGTGGAGTCAAAATATTTGAAACTGTCTTTAATACCCTCAGGGGATGTTGTTCTCCCAACCTCACAGCTGACCCTCAAGAGGAGATCGTGCATGTGAAACTGCTGGATCTGATCACTTCCTCGGGTCAGTGAACGAGTGTTCACTGTGCTGTTTTAACTGCACTTCTTTCTCTTTCCTAATTTATGCGGTCCATTCCTCCCTCGGTCTTTCTGGTGAAACCCTACCTTAGTCTTTGCTTATTTACCTGGCTGTGTTTGAACTGTGAGTTAAAGCAACAGAGTGAAACTGCTGTAACAGTATCTCAGGCTACAGATAAGGTTACTGTTGTCTTTCTCCTTTTACCTGGGTGACTGCTATTTTTATCAGGCTGACGAGCTCTATTACTTAATTAAGAAACTCAATTTCCATTTTAGATTAATTTTAAGTACATTGGTTTTGAAGCAATACATTTAATGCTTTCTTTTAAAGTACTTTGTGTGCAGGAGGGTTATCATCCCAAATTTATTTAATTTTTCTCCATGTAATCCCTGCCAAACCAAAAAAAAAAAAAAAAAATAATAATAATAATTCATTGCATTAATTCATTAATAGTATGAACCTGGATGACTGCTCATTTTGTCTCTTTTCTTGCAGACACTAATGGACCAGCAGCTTGTACTCTCACCTAAAGACAGCAACAATGAGCTCAACCATCTCCGTAATGCCAAATAATAATAAATCAAGTATATACTGTATTTTCCGGCATATAAGTCATGTTTTTTTTGCATAGATTTGTCAGTCCTGCGACTTATACATTGAAGTGACTTAAACCCTATTCTCATGGGATTAGTTTTACCTAGGGACCACATGCTATTTGTAATAATTACAGAGATTGTCTGTGTTGTTAAGCCCGTGCAAATTGTCCATGTCAGTAATTTGTAAATTAAAAATTCCCCCGCAAATTACCTACTATATTTTGCTGAATTTGTGGTCCTGTGATAATACTAATCCAATGCAAACAGGCATCTCTGTGATTTGGACAGATATGGGCAGGATCTGATACGTAATTAGGTGGGGTTTTTTTTGTTTTAGTTTTAGAAGCAAATTAATTTGAAAAATATAGAACAAGGCTATATTTTAAATGAACACGCTGCTCACTTCAGCTTTTGTAGATGCTGCTACTTCCTTCACCGCAGCTGACAGCGTGTGCAGCGACGCACGCAGCCAGTAATCTGCATCCATCCATTATATTTACCCACTTCTTTCTTTTCAGGTAGCGGGGGTCACTGGTGCCCATGTCCAGCTATCGGACCTGCCTCCTCCTCAACAAGTAGATTAACACAATTTTAAACTGTGCATTCTTAAAAATCTCAGGCTTTGGTTGTCCCGTGCGAATGCGCCACATAAAAAGCAGACGTTGGGGAGTACCGTAATGTATTTATTACATGTGGTCCCTATGTCAAACTAATCCAATGTGAATAGGGTGACTAGGGCTGTAT
>JARVLU010000324.1:5310069-5324181 GCA_031762415.1 Simpsonichthys santanae
CCAACGACGACAATCAGCCATGAGTGCCTGAACAGCCACAGATAGTGCACCACGGTGACCAAGAATGCACCCCCACCCCCACAAAGGAACTGACCAGTCCACCCACTGCAACACCCACAACAAGAGTACCCTATGCATTGGAGGGCACACACCTAACAGGCCCAGACACCCCCCGGCCAGCAGTGCAGAGCCACTCGAGCGAGAGCCCCCAATACCCACTCCCCCACCACATCCACCCCCAGCCAAGACGAGGGCCCCCAGGCCAGGGCCAGGCGCATGCACTGGCCCAAGACCCTAACAACATATCCACCAAGACCCGAGACCCCCGGGCCAAGCTGGGACCCCAGCCCGGGAGCAACACTCCCCCAGAACCCGAGCCTGTGCCCACCCAGGAGCAGCCATGTCACCAGGCCAGTAACCTATGTCTCCCGGTACAGACCGCCCAGAAGCCTGCATGCAGCCAGCAGAGGTCATCGCTCAGAACTACCAAAGCCATCTCCCCAGTCGAGAGCAGCTGCCCCAGCCCCACGACGCCCCCAGCCCCGATATCCCCCCTCATCAACAACAATGTCCCATGGGATGAAATCAAAGGGGTTCACCCACCACTACATGTTGGAGCCGATCAAGGAAGCCCAGAGAGAATGGTCTGATGTGGAGGAACAGGCTGTTTCAAGACTGATGTAATCCAACAAAAGTTCTTTATACTGTTTAATACTAAGAGTATTTTTATTTTTCCAATTCATGAGTATAGTTATTTATTTATTTATTTTTTTGCTATACATAAGGCTGTAAAAATTTTGTGAATCGATTTAGTCTCCAAGGTGACATCATTCAAGTGGCCCAATAAGCAAACTGACGGAGAGAGTGGAATATTACATCTCAGACACTTTGATAATTCTTCTTATATCTGGCACCAAAACCTCTGAACAGGTGGACAGAACCAAAATGCGTGGATTTAATTGTCAGGAATATTGTCCGTACACTGTGAGCAAGTATTAGATGATGCGAAACCCATCCTACATCTGTTGACCTGTGTAATGTACTCTATGGAGGATTTTGTATTGTATTAATTATAACTTGGCGTTTTTAATCATCCTAAAGGTTCTTAGACATCTGAGACCAGAAGTTTTGATCAAAGTTGACTGAAAAGTCTGTCTCCCATTTTACAATGGGAAGGGATATAGATTAATCTACAGTATTTTAATGAGTGTCCAGTAAGCCTTGGATAGTAATTTGGGAGGGTTAAGATGAAGGAATTCTAATACACTTGTTGGCATTTCAATCCTAGTGTTATTAACGTTAAATTTATTTTTGTTATATACTTTGTTGATATTCTAAAAAAAAAATTTCTTATCCCATATTGTTTTATTAATCTGTTAAATGGGATAACGTCTATTTCCTCATATATATGTTCCAAATATTAGATTCCTTTTCACTTCCAACCTGGGAAATTTATCTTATTATTCTGTTGTAGGATGTCAGGATTGTTCCAGACGGGTGTACGTCTGCTTGGAATTAGTGAAGACTCTGTCATTTTAAGAAACTCCCACCAATCTGTCAGAGAGGAGCTGATATTGATGCTTTTAAAAGTGGGATGTGGTTTAGTTTAGTTAAATCTGCCAATTTATGAGTCTGATACCCAAGTATGTACCGGTAATATTCCCTGACTGCAGTTGTGTAGTAAGTGAATTGTTGAAAGATTAATTAATTTAATTCCATTCCAGTTCCACCTCATGTACCACGTGGTGAGAACGACAATGAAGAACCTTGAGTAGAGGCTGAATCAAGCCCTCTAGATACCACCAGGTCATTTAAAAACTCTTCAGATGTGTTTCATGGGGTGTCATCAGCTCCTTTTACAAGCTTTGTTCTTTACTAAATGCACATTATTGAATTTTTACAACAGCTTTATTATTTTTTGTCAATAACATTCATCAAGTTGGCAAAATATTCTAACCACTGAACATTTTGCGTTAAAATTAAAGGACCCAAATCGCAATTTAAATCAAAATACTTTGTTTCAAAAATATATTTTCTTTATGCTGATGTACAAAAACAATAAACATCCTGAATAATTTGCAGTTTGAGTTAAAAATATGAGAAATAATATCTGCGTTTAATCACATTCTTATTTTCAGAAATAACACAAATTTCATTCAGAATCAAATTGACATCCTATGTGACAAAAGAAACTAAATATATCAAAGTACTGTTCACTGGTCCGCCATCTCATCAGCGCTCTGTGCAGATATGACACCATCCATCTTTTACCTGCTTCTTTCTTTGCAGGTCTCGGGGGTCACTGGTGCCCGTGTCCAGCCATCACTGTCATCCTAATTAATTTCACAGTAAAACCACATTAATGCAGTGAGTTGTAATTATGCAGAAAATTGTAATAATCAAACAAAAACAGTTTTGTCTTTGAAAAATATAGCACACGTGTCCCAAAACAATGGAAAAAACAAAACACTAATTAAAACTACTGACATTTATTAAATTAAAAACTACCAAACATATGTGCTGTTTCATTTAGTTAAAAATGTAAAATACTAAAAACAAAGTGCTGTTAAATATTTTAAAATGTCCATTTTCATCTTTTAATTACATTAAATATGATTTTTTAATGTGCCAACATGGTGCATTTATGTACTTATTAGAATTAGTTTTGGTTACACTTTGTGTCATTAAGCAATTGCAGTAAAATGGTACTTAAAATTACCAATCAAGATATTTGACATCTCAGAATTATTTAAAATATGCACATCTAGGTAGTTTAAGAGGTGATCCTCGAGCTGTGAAGCAATGATTTAAATAAACAGTTACTGTACTTTGTTTTCACCCCTCTTTATATGGAAAATAAACAAATTGTTGCATATTTGGTCAAAATTGAAGTGAAATGTGTGCAATATATATATATATATAAACTTCACCTGATACAATGTTGAATAAAAACAAACACATTGAAATTTCCTGGTTAAACGTTCCTTCCTTGATCCTGATAGAATACCTTGGTGCTGCGAGGAACGTAAAACAGGAAGTGGACAGTGCTGCGGTTGGCCCTTTTCAATTTAAGTGCTTCAACCAGGGACTGCAGATAAAAATGAGCTTGTACGGCTAAATCTGGCAAATTTACATGATGAACTCATGTAGACTGATGCACATTGTGCCTCAAAGTGGGGTCAGGGTCATAAAATAGCAAGTAATGAGTCTTGAGGTGATTTCTAGAAATAAAATAGAAACTTTTAAAAGACTGCAAATAGAAAATGAGGCCATACTTGTTATAAAATACAGGCAGTCCCCGACTGACGGCGCCATCGACTTACAGCATTTCGGACTTACGGCGCCGCCCCCAGTGACGTCATCACACCTCAGGTTGACTTTTTTTATGCAGCATTTTATGTTTTTTCGATTTTTTTTTTAGGGTATTTTGTTAGCTAACTGCTTGAAATACAGCTAAACGGCATTCTAAGTACGCTGTTGATGTTTTACATTGAAAAAAAAAAACGTGTTTAAAACGATGTTTACGGCCGCCACGTGGGTAGCGCTCCGACTTAGGGCAAAAATCTGGAGCTACGGCCGCCAAGCGGGTTGAGCTCCGACTTACGGCAAATCGAGTTACGAACACGCCGTAGGAACGGATCTCGTTCGTAACTTGAGGACTGCCTGTATAAGAAAGCAGATGCAATTTATCAAATCCCTATCAGTTGTTTTTTGCGCTGCTATTGTATTCTTGTTTTTGCCTCATTAGAAATGTCAGCCCAGTTAAATCAGTGGTGATCACAAGTCTCTGCAGCTCTGCTAAAAGGTTTTGAGCACCACAACCATTACAAGGCAACAGTTACTTGTAATGCCAAATGCCATAGTGAGCTCTGAGTTCATAAATACTGCACACTTCTGCAGTAAACGTCACAACAGGGTCTTTAAACATCAAAGATTCTGGACTCGACCCGTGAAGTCCTACCTGGACCTTCAATGGCACAAGTTAAGATCTCTATGAACTGTAATCGTCCATTGAAAGTTTGTATTAAAACACAACTCATTGAAAACTAATGCGTCTTCTGTTTCTGCACAGCGGCGCTTTTTCCAGAGAGGAAAGGAACGATCTTCTCCAACAGCAGGACACAGCTCGCCGTCCCTGCAGACACAAGCCAACGAGACAGGAAGAAAATGACAAGGTCAAGCGAGCTGAGCTTACAGATGAAGGAAGAAATCTAGAGTTGGCAGACAGAACTTACAATCTGTGCTGGTTGCTCCATTCTCTTTTAAAATGACCGTATTTTACACTGTACATGTCACACCCCCATACAAGTCGCATCAGTCCAAATATGTTTAAAAAAGTGGAAAAATCCATAAATATGTCACTTTGCCGTATACGTTGCATTTATTACGTGTTACCAATGACAACCTGGAAAAGTGGGCCGGTGTTGTGCCGAAAATCGATTGGCTGCCAAATGTCAGCCACGGAAGCGTGCATGGGAAGACTTAACAAGAATTTAACAAGATAACCGCCTATAAAAAATATTTGTTTGCTCGACATTACAGTAAAGGTGTGTCTCAGTTGAACTTTTACTTAATAAATGCACTTCAATGGTCAAATCAGCTTCATTTCTCTGGTGCGGCGCAGTGAAATGAAGCTGATTTGACAGTTGCTCCAGGCGAGCTGGACAAAGGTGGCAGAGTATGGCAAGCCGATTGTGTCACTAATAGCCATATTTACCTATTAAATGACACAACGGTGTGCCATACAAATCGAGTGCCATCTAGAGGCTGAAAATGGTAGTGTTCAATATTTTCGGTCAGAATGAATGAAAACGGTCATATCTCAGCCACAAATTGGTTTATAAATATGGGGGAACAAGCCATAAATACATCCTTCTGCGTATATGTCGCAGTGCATGCAAATTATGCAAAACACCACCCCCCCCCCGGCAAAAAAATATATGACTTATAGATTGAAAAATACGGTAATTAATTTTAATAAATGAATTACTGTTACTAGATGAGATGATCAGCAGCACTCTTCATTTTAAAGCCTGTTTAGTTGAATATGCAGGATGGAGTCAGAAAGCAACAAGCAGCTGTCCGTACCTAAAACAGGTCCCAGCCAGTAAATAAAGCAGTACTCCAGGTATGAGTGGCCGCTGCAGGGGAACTGGACGGAGAAGGCCAGGGCCGGGTTAAAAACTGCTCCTGATACACCTCCACCTGCACAGGAAGAACAGAAATGAGTTGTATGGATGGAGCCTCGCGAGTGAACTTTAATCCCACAATGTCGTGCATCTTTTCTCATCATAAGTTTATCTCAGTGTAAACTGAGGCTCCCTGCGACGCAGAAAGAAGCAGAAGAAAAAAGGACAACATTCCAATAAATATTTTAATTTTTCATCATTCATATCTCAAAAAGTTCAGTTAATCAAGATAGCAAGATGCTACGCTTTTTGGATTTTGAAATGTACAGTTTCTGAATATTTACTTTTATTTTAAATAAAATTCTCACAAAATGGCTACAGTTTAGCTAATATTAGCATTTGTTTAGGCAAATTTTGCTACTGATCTGCCACTTTAGCTCCATTTAGCCAATTAGCTGCTGTTCTACTTACTGTTGGTGCTGTTTATTTTTGTCTGTACAGTTTCGATCATTGTAGCTACTGTTCTGCACTTTCAGCTTTTGGCAAGTACTGTGCTTCGTAGCTAAAAACAAAGTAGTTTGAAATAAATGTAGCAGAAGTATATGTAAATAAAGCTAAATTATAGCTTTTTTTGTTTTGGTAATTTTAACTTAATTTACTGATTTCAACTTTAGGTTGTTTTGCTATTTTGGCAACAATTTATAGCTACCATTCAGCTACTTATTCATTTAGAGTTTTTGTTGTTGTTTTGTTTAAACATTAGCTACAGTTTAGCTAAAATTTGTATTTTGTTTTACTTTAAGCTACAATTTTGATAATTTTAGTTACAATTATAATTTTATCTCTCCAGTCTTGGTAATTTTATCTACAGTTTTGAGCATTTAAGCTACTGTTTTGATAATTTTAGCAAAAGTTATGATCATTTTAACTAATCGTGATCTTTTTAGCTACTGTTTTACTCATAACTAGTTTTGAGCATTTTAGCTACAGTTTTGATCATTTAAGCTACAGTGATCATTTAAGCTGTTTGGATGATTTTAGCAAAAGTTATAATTTTAACTAGTTATGATCTTTTCAGCTAGTTTTGCTCATTATAGCTAGTTTTTATAATTTTAGCTTGTTTTGATAACTTAAGCCACAGTTTTGATAATTTATGCTATAGTTTAAATGATTTTAGCTAAAGTTATGATCATTTTAATTTATATTTTCAACAGTTCTGCTCATTATAGCTAGTTTTGAGCATTTTAGCTACTGTTTTGATTGTTATAGCTAGTTTTGAGCATTTTAGCTACTGTTTTAATCGTTATAGCTCATTTTGAGCATTTTAGCTACTGTTTTGATCGTTATAGCTCATTTTGAGCATTTTAGCTACTGTTTTGATAATTATAGCTCGTTTTGAGCATTTTAGCTACTGTTTTGATCATTATAGCTAGTTTTGAGCATTTTAGCTAAAGTTTTGAACATTTAGCTACTTGTTTTGATACTTCGAGTTTTGAACATTTTAGCTACTGTTTTGATCATTTTAGCTACTGTTTTTTTTTTTTTTTTTTCTCATTCAACCTTTATTTAGGCAGGTTAATCTCATTGAGCCTCGAGGACTTTTTGAACATTTTAGCTACTGTTTTGATCATTTTAGCTACTGTTTGGCTAACTTTAAATGGCTTCTGCTCTTTTGCTTCACTTGGTTCAACTTCATGAAATTTCAGAAAAGTCTTCCGGTTCCAAGTTCTGGTCCCCATTAGCCACCAGTCAACACACCTGTGTAAACCAGTCAACACACCTGTGTAAACCACCGCGGTGATGACAGCAGCGATGAAGGGAACCCTGAGCGTGTCCTGCAGCTTGTGCGCGTGCATGACCGCAGCTTGAACAGTGAAGGCGCAGGCCAGCTCCACGGCCGCAGCCTCCACAACTGTCCCGCCGAGAGGGTCAAAGCATCGGAACCCGAACCTCTGGTGCCGGAGGTGCATGTCCGACAAACCCAGCGACCAAGCGGAAGCAGCGAACACGCGCGCGGCGGCCGCGGCTCCGAACTGGAACGCCATGAGAACCAGCGCCGCCCTGACGCTCCGGGACCCGCGGCAGACGCTCTCCAGAGCCGCGCTGGGGTTGCACGTCGCCTCCCGGAAAGTGACCAGGTGCACGACCGTGACCGTGAAGGTGAGAGCTGCGCTGGCACGCGGCTCCAGCCCGCCCGTCTGAGCCAGAAGCTTGAGCTCGTGCGTGCAGCAGCAGAGCTGGAACGTGGACACAGTTTCCAGCAAGTAGATCCGATAAACTTGGCGGAGAAGAGGCGCTGCCGCGCGGCGCGTGACCTCGCACAGCAGCACGGCGGCGACCAGCACCCACAGGGAGACCCACAGGTCCGTCATGTCCCAGTTTGAACTCCCCTGACTCCCAGTGACGGCTGGATGTCGAGGCACGAACTGTTCTCGTTGATTAAAGCACTTTTCCACGGTGGCTCCAAAGTCCAGTTGATCCGCGGCTGCGTCAAACCGCGCGCTTCCAAACCGGAAACCAGAGCGGCTTAGCCTTCAAAATAAAAGCGTTAAATTTCTTTTTTTTTTAGTTTACTGCTGAAAACTTAAGTTAGAAATGGTTAATAAATGCATGTATCGAAATTGTTCTCAAAGCATTTTTCTTCAACCAGTTACGTTTTTATTTTATTAATTTATTATCGTTGAGATTAACACCAGACGGTTGAAGTTATCGGAAATGTTTTAAAATTTGTTACACAAAGACAAATGTTGTGCTTTAATTTTTGGAAAGTTCCCTACTTTTAAAATTAAGTCAATCCCTTACCTGAAATATAAAACAAATGCACTGTTTACAAAAGTAACTTTGTGAATTATTAAATTTGTCTTATCTGATGAGGGAAAACTAAATTATAACCACAATAAAATCTTTCCAAATATTGCTATTCTGTTGTAACTTAATGATTTTAAAAAATATACTGAAAAACTGAACACTTGGAGTTTAAGTATTTGTGTTTAAGATGCTGCGCTATAAATATTGGTAAATGGCTTTTATTTTTAAGGTTTAAGCAGGTAATTGGATAGATGCAGTAAAATATTTCACACTTGATGTACTTTGTGTCAGAGGGAAAAGCTGAGGCTCAGCTGAGGGTCAAATTTCTGCTCGTGAAGATTTCTGTCAAATGTGAAAATTGTCAGTCAGCAAGTTGCATGTTGATGTAACCTAAAGGAAATAAACTGTCATCTTAAAGTAATAAAAACTAGTTTTATACGCATCGCAACAGATGTTTTGGACACACAAATAATTAATGAAAACTTTGATAAATTATCTACATTTGTCACAATATTTAATTCCTCTAATAATAGCACTTAGTGTTCAAGTTAATGTTTCTTAAAATGTCCACTTGTCATAAACTTATCATAAACTTATCAGCTTGCACATGGCTGCTGGTGTTTATCAGGACTGTCTGAGCTCAGATTGTTGTGAGCGACGCTCAGTTTCAGCTCAATATCACCAGAACTGACTGAGTTAAAGCTACTTTTAACTGTGGCTGCCATTTTGAGTCAACTCCAGAATTGGTCCAAGTCAACTTTATTGTCATGTTCATCACATGTGGTACATGAAGTGGAATGAAATTATGTACAGGGTCCCAGTTATTCCCCAAAATAGCAAAATATAAAGTATAAAATAATTATCTAAGATATACGCCAAACAACTGGTACACTAAAATATCTAAGATGTACGCTAAACCTAATAATGTGAAACATTATGGCGTAACAGCAGCCCGAACATGAGTCTGTGGTGAACACATGGGTATGAATGAATACAGCAGCATGGATGATCAGCAGCATGGATGATAAGCAGCATGGATGATCAGCAGCAGTTAAGTCACTTATCACCAATTAAAGCGGCATTACAGTGATTTTTCTTACAGTGATTATCTTGAGATTTATGAGTCCAGCAGCGTCAGGGTAGAAAATTTGATCTGTCAAAATTATTGTTCAGACTTTCATTAAAATTGATCCAGTGGTTTAGGAGCTAATAATATTTATACCAAACTGCATATAAGCACAGATGTTTTTTTTTTTTTTTTCCAAAATTAATTTATTCAATCTTTATTTATAGAGGTTGGTTTCAAAACCAACTTGGAAGTAGTTAATTTATATTATTTATGTATTTTCTTTTATCTATCACATGGTTCATACTCAAATAAATAAATCTGAGGATCATCTGCTCGACATACTGGAATTTGTTATGTTTTAAGAAAATTGGGCGGGGGTGGTGGTGGGAATTGCGGTTTGGGAAGCATTTTCTTTCCAGTCATAAACTGGATCCGAAAACAAAGGTTTAGAAGTGTGCCACTTTTTTTTTAATTTACTTTTTTTTTAACAAACAAATCTGAGTCTTTTAAATCGTCTCAGGTGAAAATTTAATCAAAGTTTCTTTTTAAATTATATCTTCAGTTTCTGCTGCGTTATCAACAGCCGATGTCCCCACGGACCCACCGGATGTTGTTTGCGTCACCATGGCAACAACGAACGGGGCAATAACGGTTTAGTTTAGCACTTCCGTTTGCCTTTCAGAATAAAGCTGCGTTTTTTTGCTCCTGATAAATGTCCGTTTGTAACGTTAGTTTGACGCACAGCAGACATTACAAGTTAGTTAAAAAAAAAACTTTTGCTCGTCTTTATTCAAGTTTCCCCGAAAGTTCAAAGTTGCAACTGGCTGAAATCTAATCATCCACCATTTTAGTAAAAGTCCTGCCACTTCCGGTGTGTGTTTGTGGTTCGCGTAACTTCCGGTCTCTCGCTGCAGCAGAACCAGACAAGTAAACCAGAGCCTGATAGCTGAAATGTAAATCAACTCAAATAAAACAAAAGTGGTTTTAGTGTTTATGTTCCTGTTTTGTTCATTAAATACAGAATTCACTCGACTTCCTGTCGCTGTTTGAGCCTTTTTATTATTATTTTTTAACATAATATGTAAGGTCTACGTGCCACAGTTTCACTGCATCAAATTACAATTACCACAAAAGTTCAATTATTTAAAAGCAGGATTTATGAGCTCCAAGACAGAGCATCAACTATCCTGTGTTTAAATGGGACATGAATTAATCTCATGAACAACCGGACGGACTTTAATGAAACTTTCTCAAAACTATCTCGACAAGTGAGAATAACTTTTGGAGTTTACCCAATTCAAGATGGCCGCCACAGCTAACTGAAAAAGAAAACCAATACTGTAGTTTTTAACATAATTTTACAGCTAATGCTCTAATTTATTGTGGTATAGCTGCTGAACTCAGAGGAGAAAGGGCTTTTTAAAATCTGTTTGCCATATCTAACCTGTCTGTTAGCAAAATATCTCATGAACCACCTGATGGATAGTAGTGAAATGTTCAGGCAGTAATCACTGGATCTACAGCTGATAATTTTTTGGAACCTAATGGCTGCCACATCTACTGGTCATCAACTTTAGGCACACAACAGTTTTATAATTTTTACAGCTATTGAGCTCAAATTTGGTGTGGTGGTAGCCAGCAGTCATCCACAACACATAAGCACAAACAGATCTTGTAAAATGTCTCAAATTTGTGCACGATGGAATGAGCCGAACAGTAGCTAAAAGTAACACGATAAAACAAAATGCTAAAAGAGTTTCAGTGCCGAATCAGCATTTACGCAATTGATTTGTGTGGGTTTAATCTCAACAGGTGTTTGTGTTCCAGATGTGAGCAGGGTGGTGGTTGCGTCAGGGCGTGTCTGAGCGGTGGCGTCCACGTTCTGCCAGCTGCTGGACAGTCTTGGGACCAAACTGCTGTGGCGTTACGATCGTCAGCCGTGTGGAGACGCCGTGAGAGGAGCGACGTTCAGCCGGAGAACTGCTGCTGCAGCAGGTCAGACAGCTGCAAACATCTGCTTCACATGTGGTCCTTCAGGGGTGGGCGGGGCCACTACACTTTAACATGAAATCAGTTGTTCCATCCATCATCTTTACCCACTTCATCCTTTTTGGGTTGCAGGGTCGCTGGTGCCCATATCCAGCCATCAGCGTGCGAGAGGCGGGGGACACCGTGGACATGTCTCCTGTCTACAGGAGCTACATTTTAGCTTCTAGCTGCAGTTTTGAACAAGCGTTCTGTTCTTTCTGCAGTGTTTTAACAAACAACAGTCACATTCCATCATTTCAGAAAATGAAATTTCTTTAATTTTGAGATTTCTTTTTCCAAGCTGAGCTGAAGTTGCTCGTTCTTACCTTGCAGCTGCTGATAAAGTTTCACGAAGGGAAATCTTTCTTCGTGTTGCAGCCGAATGATTCACAGCAGAAACATCAGATCCATAAATCGGTCCTCTGGTGTTTTTCTTTAATCAACTCTTTTTTTGATTTGTTCTGTTTTCAGCTGTAGATCGACTCCAAACATTTTCAGTTTTGTCCGCCTGAGATTTCAGCTCACCTTCTTCCTTCACCGTGCTGCAGCACAAATGATCATAAAACCATTAAACATCTGTTTGGAGACAAACGGTGTTCTGTCCGTTAGTGATACCTGTCAGATTTTCATATGCACATTCTGCAAGCAGCCCGTGAAGTTCAGAGGAGTCGTCCGTTTATCATACAAAACAAGATCTACACTGCAAGATACAAAAAAAAGCAAATCAGTGAATTTTTTTTTTGTGTGCATTAATGGACAGATACAGCTATCAGTTTGTGCTACACATAATCCTGATGGTTTTCTCTTAAAGCATTTAAAAAAATGTTATTCTAATGATATTTTTCCACACTTCAAAATAAATAAATACTAAATAAATACAGTAAATGTAAATACTTGAAAGTATTTATTCATAGAAATGTCTGAGTTTGAGATAACTGGCTTCAGCAGAACCAGAGTAAGGAAGTGGATCATGCAGGATGGAGACCCCGAGGACCATGGTGGGACACCAACGTTGTAGATATTGAAAACGGATCACGTTTCAGAATTTGCCTGTTTATCCTGTTCGAGTTAAAAAGTCTCCACAGAGTAGAACCTCTCACACGTGTCTTTAGTTTGTCGTATTTATTAATAATAATAATAATAAAAAAACCAACAGGACCAAAACCCCGGCTGCCATGTTCACCTGGAGTGAACTGCAGAACCTGAACGGTCCTGGTTCCTCTCAGTCAGAAAACAAACACTCGGCTCTAAACATTTAGATTCAAGAAGCCACTGGTAAATGCAGAGGTGAGATTATTTATTAGATATTAAATATTGAACATTAATGAAGCTTTGATGTCGTACGCCGTCATCACTTTGGCCATTTAGTCAAATAGTTCAAACGCTGATAAAGTTTGGAGGTAGAGACGGAGCAACAGCAGCTGAGCTGATGGAAACTCACTGACCAGAGTTACGTCACTAATACACAATTGATTGATTGATTATCCCCTTCAGCACAATGTTGGGAACCACTGGGTCACTGGAGGAGGGGGGCAGGAAACCAGTCTGTCCGCAGTCTACAGGTCTTCCTCCAACTCGCAGCGCAGACGCACAAACTGGTGATCTTCAAGGTTCAAGGTCACTTTATTGTCATCAGCATCACATGGTACATGAGGTGTACTCAGGGTCCCAGTTAGAACCAAAAATAGCTAAAGTATAAAAAACTGTACACAAGGATCTAAGAGATAAACTAAACACTAATGATATAATATAAATACGGTGTATTAAACAGCAGCCTGAATATGAGTCTGTAGTGAGCAGATGAGTATGAATACAGCAGCTTATGGGTAAGAAATCAGCAGCACAGATAATCAGCAGCATGGATAAAGTCACTTATCACCAATTAGTGTCATTACAGTGATTATTCTGGTTAGAGATTCATGAGTCTAACAGCCTCAGTGTAGAAGCTGTTCCTCAGTCTAGTGGTTCTACACTTAATGCTTCTTAATGTCCTTCCTGAGGGGAGCAGGACAAAAAGTATGTGTGCTGGGTGAGTGGGGTCCTCCATGATGCAGGTGCCTCTCTTCCTGCATCTGGAGGTGTAGATATCTGTGATGGTGGGGAGACTGACTCCAAGATCTTCTGTGCAGCCTTCACCACTTGCTGCAAAGCTTTTCTTTCTGCAGCTGTGCAGCCTCCATGCCACACGTTGATGCTGCAGCACAGGATGCTCTCCACTGTACATCTGTAGAAGGAGGTGAGGACTGAGCTTTCCAGTCCAGCTCGCCTCACCCGCTTGAGGAAGTGAAGTCTCTGATGAGCTTTCTTGATCAGGCTGGTGGTGTTGTTGCCCCAGCTGAGGTTGATGATGGCGTTGTCAACTCCAATGTGTGGCTGGTATGCAAACTGCAGGGGGTCCAGGTATGGTTCCACCACTGATTTAATGTGCTTAAGGACCAGCCTCTCCAGCGACTTCATGGCGTGTAATGTCAAGGTCACAGGTCTGTAGTCACTATGCGAGTTTGGTTGGTTATTTTTCAGTAGTGGTACCAGGCATGTTGTTTTCCACAGAGCAGGGACCACCCTCATGCTGAGGCTCAGGTGAAAAATGTGCTGAAAAACATCACACAGCTGAGCCACACATCCATTCAGGAGTTTGGAGCTTAATCCATCCGGACCTGCAGATTTGCTTGGATGTAGACGGCTGATCTCCATCCTCATGACCTCCCTGCTGATGGTCATTGGAGGCTCTGATGTGTCATGGGAAGACAATGATGGTGAAGAGGGTTACAGCTGGGGTCCATTATGTTACTTTATCCATATCTTCTTTTTCGGGTTGTGTGGGTCACTGGTGCCCATATCCAGCCATCACTGTGTGAGTGGTGGGGTCCACCCTGGAGAGGTCTCCAGTCCATCACAGGGACACAAAGAGACAAATGAGACAAACAACCATTCACTCTGTCATTGACACCAAGAGACAATTCAGAGTTACCAATCATGCATGTTTTTGGTCTGTGGGAGTAAACGGAGTACCTGGAGAAAACCCACGCATGCACGGGGAGAACATGCAAACTCCACCCAGAAAGATCCCAGCCAGGA
>JARVLU010000324.1:5333867-5352002 GCA_031762415.1 Simpsonichthys santanae
ACTTTGTGTCTGGACTACAATAAACCACCAGAGAAGAGACGCTGGATCCTCAGAAGGATTGAAAACAGTGACAAGAACATCAGGTGTGATTTCAAGTGTATGGTGAACACATCTTTATATTATTTGTTCGTCTTTAGTGTTATGATTTTCTCTGCATTGGACCAAAGATCAGTGATGGAGGACTTTAAGGTGAATAAGATTGTGACCCACCTCTTAACAAAACTCCACAGACTGTTTCTAGATACTAATACACCTCAGAGCTTTTCAGGTTGTTCACTGCTTCACTGTCTGAAGAACTGAATCAGTGAAATAACTAAATGTGATAGTAGATGTGATCTGCAGCCACTTCTTCAGCTCGTCCTCTGCAGGCAGCGGTATTGTCCTCTTGGAGCTCTGACAGCTGGTGTTTACATTAAATCCACAATGATAGGAGAAACTACATTAGCTTATAATGTTCACACACAAACAAAAGCTGGTTCTGGTCCGTGCCAGAAGTCATGCCCATAATTCATGTAAAGCAGCATGGGGACAAGGAATAAGGCGAATATCAGTCATTTTAAATGAAGCTAAACATGAATGAATGCAACTCTGAATTCAGAGGACAGTAAATAAAATCTAAAGCCCTCAGACCTCTCAACAGATGTTTATGAAACTATTTTTGAGTAAGAAGGGGAGGGATGAAACGCTGTCATCGTACCTGCTGCTGGACACAGCTGTGATCTCTGGGAACGACAGCTCCAGAAGAACCTGCTCCTGTTCGTCCACAAAGTAAACTCCAGTCCAGTTTACCGCCACAATGACGTCATTCTTAGGAAGACTGGGCCCTGTGAGCAGAGGCCTTCATTAAAAAATCAGCCCTGAAATGTCCAACGTTGTTCATCACGGAGTGGAAGTTACCGACCGGAGAACTTGAAGGCCTCGTAGAAACGTGAGAAGAGTAAAGGCCACTTGAGCCGAGCAAAATCCACCACATCCTCCTTCACCTTCTGTGTGTTCGGCCTCTGTTTGTTGTGTAATCCCTGCACGGTGAGGTCAGCTTCGTTACTGTCTAATAACAAGTGCTGGTTTTGGGCTGTGGCCCATGTGGTACCTTTTTATGGGCGTTGATGATGAGCTGGGCCCACTTCTCTGTGGTTTTAGTGGAGGTGATTTCTCTGTCGGGGATGTAGGACGGGATGAGGCTGAGCAGGCGATCCTGGAGGATCTCAGAGCCGTAATCCACAAAGTACTGCTGAGAGGCCAGCTCTGCCAGATCTTCCTCCTGAAAGACACAGTTCAATGTCGACACATTTGACTTCGCTGTCAATTTAAAAACTGATTAAAATAAAATATCTGACACTTTGTTTGATTTAAATCCAACACAAATATTTCCAGTTCCTGACAATCCTTTGATCAGGGCGGTTTGTCCACGGGTACAATTGGGCGACGCCTCACCAACACAGGGGAAATATACATTTATTTAATTGACTTTTATGATTTTGAAGATAATAACGCAGCTTTTTAACACAGCTCAGACTGTTCTGTCTCTGTTGCCTCCATGATTTACTTTTTTAAACTCTGTGCATTCATTCCTGATGTAACCACCTGGTTTGGACTTAAATGAAGGGTGTTTTCTTTTGTTTTGTTGCTGTGACGCCACTAGACGGTGCTGTTGGCAGAAAATAAAACGCTCCGGCAGTAAAAGAGAAAACAAAGTTCCAGAACCATGAATACAAGCCACACATGTAAAGGTGAAGGAAGGAATAAAGAGTAGAGCTGGAGTTTTGCTCCAAAGTTGACTGCAAGAGGTGCTGGAGAGGAGATTATGTCTAGTTTTTTTTCTTTTGATGTCTCCGGTTGGTTTTTACGTTGACCTCAGACTCAGATGGACTGTTGAAGGCTGAGCTACCTCTGGACCCATGAGCCAGGAACCAGTTGGATGCCATAACTTCACCTGTGGTGAACAAGAACATCAACTACGCCAACTGAAAAAAAAATTACTCCCGGGGTCATTGAACACCTTTTTTTTTCCAGAGCTCTGAACTTTTAATTTTTTTAAACTTTGTTTTTTTAAGACTTTTATAGCCCTCGGGTATTTTAGTTTTTTGATTGAACACGAGTGACGTTTAAGGAGATTCAAATACACTAAAATCAAGAAACTGATTACAAGGACTGAAAAAAAAAAAAAAAAAAGGCAAAACTGAAACCAGGGGTTAAATAAGAAGCTCTAAGGGAGTGGTGGCGCAGAGGTTAGAGAAGGTGGACCTGCGATGAAGATCACCGGTTCAACTCCCAGTACCGACAACATCAAAATGTGGGTGAGAAAGGTGAAGCACCCACACCTGCCTCCACCCTCATCTGCCCCACTCTGGGCCCTTGAGCAAGGCCCTTAACCCCCACCATCTGCTCTCCCGGGCGCCTTAGAAGGCAGCTCTGCTCCACACAGAAGGCTGTGGTAGCTCAGTGGTCTTCGTGTCAGGAAGGACATCTGGCGTAAAAATAATCGCCAAGTCTTCATGCGACTTAGTTCGCTGTGGCGACCCCTGAAGAAGGGAGCAGCCGAAAGAAGAAGAAGGTGCTTTGTTAAATTGTTCAGTAAATGCCGGCTTTGTTCATTTTTTTTTTTTTCATCAGAGTTTCTGAGGTCATTTCATCTTTTCTCCTCCTTTAGAACCTAGAATTGTGTGTGCGTTTACCCGTAGATATCTATAGAATATATACACGTTATACACGTTACACTGTAGACTCTTTGTAACAAGCAGCGTGGGGTTTATGTAGCTAAAAACATTAATTAGTCCGTAGATTAATCATCTGAGCAACTGCCAACTCTTTTCTCTTTAGTGAATAAATAATTCAGCTGCTCAGGAAGTTTTGAAAAGTAGAGTCCTTATCGATGATTAGAAACATAATGATGTTCTTGTACAGATACAACTCGCATCAGCTCAACACCAAAAACACAAACATGTAGAAAAGCAGCAGGTAGAGGTAATAAAACGTCCTCGTTAGGATGTTGGGGGCTCACCTTCTCGCAGCGATACTCTCCAAACTTCACCCCTCTGACGATTTGCTGGTAAATGAGGTTTGTGGCAACGTAGTCGTCTACGGGGTCGTGCCAGGGGCTGAAGATCTCCTTCCTGAAGAACAGTCTCCAGGGAGCGTTCCTCTCCTGCGCGCCCTGCTCCTTCGCGTACTGCTCACACTGCGAGACGGCGTCCATGACGTGATCGCTGCCACTTCCAAGAGACGACACCTGACAGGAAACACGACCTCGTCACGCGAGCCGAGTGTTTGTTGTACGGACATCACATGGTACAAATAAACGTACGAGTCGGCAGTTTTAGTTTAGATCGTACCTTATCAAACAGAGCAATGTACAGCGAGAAGCCGAAGCGATCCCTCAGGTTGATCTTGTCTGCCAGAGCGTTGCACAGCTCGAAGGCTGTGGTGGCAGAGTCTGCGAGGAGTGTCTTCGTGGTGCCGTCCATGAAGGTCACCGGCAGCATGATGGGCTTCTTCGACTTTGTGGCCTGAAGGAAACAAACAGAGTTCAACGTTTTCATCAACTGAACACGTGCTGCACAGGTAAAAACATTTATCATCAGATTATTCTGCTCTTTAAAGAGCGTTTCAGGTTTGAAGGGAGCAGACACAGCTCTCACGGTCCGGTACCTGCAGCTCCAACCAGGACGGCGGCTGCGTTCGCGTTCGGTTGACAAAAGTCCTCCTCAGTCGTTCTTCACAGTACGGAGCGTAACCAGGAGGACCGTTCTTCAGAAAGGTCCGTAAATACTGACAGAAAGAAGAGGAGAAAACGCGATCAGTTTCACCAAATCATCACAGAAGACGTTGAAATGTTAGATATATATTGAAACAGCAGAAAGAATATGTGTATTTTATATGAAAACAAAGTGAAAGCAGAACAGACGAATATCTTCTCAGTCCTGAGCGTATGCAGCAGCCATCTAACAGATTTAAAAATGTTTATTTTTATTGGCTCGTTTCACTTCCTGTTCAAACCTCAAATATCAGCTGCAAACTGAACCCCACTTCATGTTTTCCATGTTTAATAAAGTTTCACCAGGCGAACAGACGAACAAATGAAACTTGATCGTTACACATTCTTACTTTGACAAACTTCTCTGAGGGGGCGAAGCAGCCCACGCAGAGCGACAGAAGGATCCAGCCCCGGGCATGGCTGCTTTTGGACGGGTTCTGGCTGAGCTGTTTGCAGATCTGACAGTAGATCTCATCTCTGAAACACAAAAACAACTGATTAACAAAACAGACTTCTTCACGACTGGATTTCTTCACGTCATGGTGCCTTGAAGCTTTACACTGATCGTCATGAGTGCATTTCTTTGTGTTTCCCAGAGGTGAAGTTATGAAGTAAGCTGCTGACCTGAGGGTCGGCCGTAAGATGCCGTTTCCAATAATAAAGTGAAGTTTCTCCAGGTTCGAGGTGGGTCGGTCCTCCAGCATGCTGTTCCCCTGCAGAACATAATCGCTGCCCTCCGTGAGCCGCCTGGTGACCTGAAACAGGTTGAAATATAAAACTATACAACTTTAAAGAGGTTGAAAAGTTCACATCATCCTTCATCTCTGTTTTTAATTTTTAGATTTAAGTTTACATAAACACCTGATGGACTTCCAACCGAGTAAGAATGATAAATATATAATTGTATATGAAATAAATGGATACAGTAAAGGCAAAACAAACGTTCTTTCAATTGTCTACTAGTTTTGTTACCTCTGACTCTTAACTCTATTGCAGTCTAACAACAAACGACGTGAAAAAACAAAAGCAACACGTTCAATATTGATGCCTCTGATACCAGCCTCACCTCCTCTGTGATCTTTGATTTCCTCTTCAGCGTCAGAGACACCAGTTTGTGTCTGACGCTGTTCCTCTTCTGAGTGTCCGTGGAGCTGTTCTGCAGACACAAACACGAAACCTTAAAGAAACCTGGCAGGTGTAAACATGAAACACTGATCATTATCACCTCACCTCTTCTTCCACCTGCAGCTCCTGCAGCTCTCTCTTGTAGGTCCTCTTCCCGAGGGTTTCGTAAATCTTTGTCATGACGGGGATCTTTTCACTGCCGTCGTTGATGACCATTTGGTATTTTGGCTCCGGAAGATCCCCCATAAACCGCAACACGGTAATCCACACAGCTAACGCTGCCTGCAGAACACGACGGGGGGTTGTGTCACAAGAAAAGCATAAATAAAGTCAACTTGCAGTTTGTTTACATCTGATTTTCAGGCCAGAGTGGATCAAATGAGAGCAGCTGTTTGAGATTATTTACCTAATAACACGGCGATAAAACATTAATAACATCAACCTCCCATTTTTTTCATTAGAAATTTAGTGTTTAGAACATAATGCTCCATTAAAAAACAAAACATGTCCTCAATCTTGGAAAAACTCACTTCTGTTCAACAAAAAAGCACAAACCAAATAAGTATGTTCAAAAACTATAACTTGTAAAACAACGAGGCTACAGAGTGAGCTCCTGTAGTAAAATGATGCATGAGGCGCAGCAGCTTTGGATATAAAATGGTTCATTTAAAAGGTATAAAAACACAAAAATGATTAGTTTCAACTGTTTCACACAAGTACAAACTTTGAGATGTATCGCAACACTGACGGTGAATTTACTAGAACAGAAACATCTTCTCTGGATGAAACAGACTCGAGGCGAGGCTCGAGCCGGTCGCTCTCACCAGCTGGTCTCCTTCGTCCTCGTGAAATAGCAGCGGTTGCTTCAGCGGCCGTCTGATGTAGGAGTGAGTGGAAACGCCCTGGAAGTAGGTGGCAGCAAACTTGGAGAACTTGTACTCGGACAAGTCTTCCTCGTCCTCGTCGGGAAGTGGAGGAGCTTCGTTCAGCAGCTCTTCTGCTTCCTCACCTCGAGGCGTCTTCTCCAAGTCCTGAGGAAACAGGTGACATCACTTCCTCTGGAAAACTTAAAGACTGAGAAGAAGCTGATTGAAAGTGATTATTATTTAGAGCAAATGGGAGGTCAGAAATGTGATCTGACTCCAGACTGAACGAGGTATGTAAATATTTAGGAGGAGCTTAAGAAAATAATGAGAGCTTTAACTTTGAGTTATTTTGTTAACAGAAAGTAAAAAAAAAAACTCTGTTGACCTTCATCCTCATCTTCATCATCTAATTGCACTACTTTTGGCTCGTGTACCACAAGGCTCAGTCTTAGGACCCACTGTCTTTACAATCTACATAAGCAATGTACTGTAGGTCAGATGAATCCTTACATTTCTATGCCGATGACACAGTTGTTTACTGTCGAGCTAGAACAGCTGTTAAGGTTTTACAGCTTTTCCGGTCTGCATTTGACACCGTCCAATCAGATTTGTTCATCTCATACTGGTGTTGAATGCTGATAAAACCAAAGGGATGTTTTTTCAAATAGGAAGTTGGTACCAGCAGTCCTTCCTTCTATCTTATCTTTGAATGGTGTTCTTACTGAGTTTGTACATTCTTACAAAATTTGGGAATTTTGGTCGACGCACATCTCTATTTTAAGCCTCATATATAAAAATTTGATAAAGAAATTTAAATTGAAATTGGGTTTCTTATTAAAGAAATAGATCCTGTCTAAGTCTGAATGCTAGGAAACGCCTTGTAACTGTGACTTTCCTTCCCTCCACTGACTATGGTGACATTATTTACATGAATGCTCCTACAAATGCTGTCTATCATGGCACACTAATATTCACAACTGGCTGTAACTACCGTACCCACCACCGCACCCTGTATTCACTGGTTAACTGGTCATCAACTTCACGCAGACTCTCACTGGTACATTTTCATCTTTAAATCACTTCTTGGTCTGATGCCTTCATACATCTCCTCCTACATGTCACTTCGTGAGTGCAGCTACAACGTGCGCTCTCAGGACATGATTACATGCCGTGTCCCCTCAGTGCAGACTGAACAAGGTAAAAGGGCCTTCTCCTACTCTGCTCCCGTTTCTTGGAATATCTTGCAAAAAGATCTGAAGCTCTCAACTTGACCTCCCTAAGTGGCTTCAAACATCTGCCAAGTTCATGGCAAAAACCAATGCAGACATGTTCCTGTTTTTAGTAGTTTTACACCGTTTTCTAATGTAGCATTTTTTTGTTTTATAGCACTACTTTTCATTTTATATGCTTTTATATGAATGATCATTATTGTGTGTACATCTGTGTTTTTTATTTAAAAACAGGTCTCTCTTGTAAATGAGTCTTCGTGGCTCAATGAGACTAACCTGTATAATTAAAGTTTGAATGAATGGATCTTTTCCACTGACAAACTAATTATTCCTCTGAACTGCTGCTCACTGAAACTGTAGTCACCAGTTTATGGATGAATAAAAACATCAGCACGTACCTCGAAACCAGCTGGTCCTTGCCCGTCTTGGTTCGGTAACGGTCCCGAGTCCCCGAGGAACCCGAACATCTGGTCGACCATGTCCGAGTGGTCAACGGGTCGCTCCTTCTCCCTCTCCATCTGCTCCAGCAGCTCCTTCTTCCTCCTCGACTCCTCCTTCTCCTCCCGCTCCCTCTCCTCCTGCTGCTGGGCCAGCTGGTCGAGCCTCACCTGGTGTTTCCGTTCAGCCTCGGCCTTGGCCCGTCGGATCGTCATCTGGTTCCTCAGCAGCTCCTCCTCGGCCAGGCGCTGGCGCTCTGCCTCCAGCCGATGCTGCCGCTTGGAGGGGAGGAACCAGAAGGAACATGGGTACACAGAGGCAGACAGGAGGAGGTTTTAGTCTTTTCTGTTAGAACGCAACAAGTTAGTAAATAAAACGATGTGAGTTTGGGTCTGCAAGCCGCTTTAAGCAAAAATAAACCAAGTAAAAAGGTTTGATAGCCAAAAATTCATAAAGATTTGTTTAAAGAAAGTTGTGCAACCAAAGAAACTCAAAATCTCTTGATTCAAACTCATATCCCCTTTTCAGTCAAAGAATGATTCATGAGCAACCTTCACTAATTTTAATGGTTTTAAAAAAAGTTATTCAAAACTTCAAATTTGCTTGTATTTAAAATAATTTGAGATAGTTTAACTGCAGCAATAAAAATGGTTAAGCTGAAGTGAAAAAGTTCATTATTAAGCTTATTGTTGCTTTTTTTGGGTCTTTACCAACTTTTTTCAAAACAACTTTATTTTATTTTATTTTTTTCCACATCTCAGTGTGACAGTCATGAAAAACTTATAATTCATAAATATTCTTATCCAAATGCATTTATGATCACAACTCTTAGATACTAACTGAATATATTGCAATTATATTAATTGTCAAATATGTAAAAACAAAATAAATAAATCAACAAAATTTTTATATTTTAAAAAATTTTAACACCCCACAATCATGTTTTTTTTTTTTTAACAATGTTCTCTGTTAAAACAATGAAACCTGAACATTTGAAGGGATAATTTGTGAAATAATTGTATGACAGATTAAATTCACAGAGTTTTTTGAAGGTTGAACTCAACTTTTATTTGAAAGCATTTAATTAATTTTTATCTTCTGGTTATTTGTGTTATTAAACCAGATCTAATGTTATTGGATGTTAAATAAAATATGCAACAATAAATACTAATCCTGTAAAAAGTGAATACACACCAACAGTTGTAGTTTTGTTACAATTTCCTTTAAAAAAACTTTTATTTGTTTTACAAAATATAAACAAAGCACAATAAAAACATTTAAGATCAATAAGTATAATCATCTTTAACATTATTATTGGTTTCTAGAGAAAATAAAAACACAAAGGTGAAAAATCTGAGTGAAAAAACAACAAATTCGTAAAAAAATGTTTTTGTTTTTTTTACATTTTACCAATGGGAAGACAAACAGAAGGTAGAAGTTTAATAAATTTTCCTTTGCTTTGTTCTGCCTTAAAAAAATCTATTAAAAAAAATAATAATTTTACGAGTCAAACAAACTAAATCATGATAAATGTAATTTTCCCACACAACCTCAATTACTTTAAGGCTTAATGAATTATATGAAGACATGTTGCTGTAAAAAACGTGTCTCTTAAGACATTTCCGTTGAGAAAACAGACGGTGGAATTTACAGAAATAATGCACGTAACGGGCACTTTCACTGAATATTAAAATGCATATAAATATCAGTCCACTTAATTTACAGCTTCCATGTGTTTTCTTAGTTTTACTTCAAGGATAACAGCCAAAAGAAAACATTTTCAAATGATCCAACTACAAACTTTAAGGAGACATTCTGGTAAATACAAACTATAATTTAAACTGGAGGAAGGACAAACACCGGTACTTAACTCCATTATATCTAAAGTTAAAAACAGGAGAACACATTCCCGACAGAAATAATCTCTTTGTGTCTTTAAATGCTTTTGTTTTGGTCATTTTACTCAGTATTTCAGGCTCTAAGAGTTAATAACTTTCATCTGCATTGAACAAAAATAAAAACGCAACACTGTTTTTGTTTCCATTTTTCCTGAGCTGAACTCAAAGAGCTCAGACTTTTTCTTTGTACACAAAAGGCACTTTTATCTCATATATTCTTTACAAATTTGTGTCAATCTGTGTAAGTGAGCACTTCTCCTTTGTTGAGATAATCCCTCCACCTCACAGGTGTGGCACATCAAGATGGTGATTAGACAGCATGACTACTGCACAGGTGGGTCTTAGGCTGACCACAATGAAAGGCCACTCTAAAATGTGCAGTTTATTCTTATTGTATCGGGGGGAGGATGGCACAGTGGTGCAGTTGGTACAGCTGCTGCTTCTCAGCACGCAGATCGCCAAATCAAATCCCGGCCCGGGGCCTTTCTGGGTGGAGTTTGCATGTTCTCTTTGTGCATACATGCATTTTCCCCAGGTACTCTGGTTTCCTCCCACAGAGCAAAAACATGCATGTTAGGCTGACTGGTAATTAAAATGTCTCTAATAAAGCCCCCAATATACTCCCGCGTACGTCAGTTTGCGTGCACCGGATTAGAGCCGAAGCGGACACCCGCAGGGCATGTTCGAACAAAGCTACATTTTTACGACACTCTGTGTTGCACAATAAACTGCCCGGTGCCAAACTGTTTTGTATGTAACACAATGTATTAAATTCCCCTTCTTCATCCCTGATCTGGCCTTTTCTTTTGTTTTTCTTTTTGCCAAAAGGCAGTGATCTCTTCCTCCTCCGTTGATGCCATGACTGAAATTGTGAGAAGTGAATGAAGTAATTTGTCATGAGTGAATTAAAATCAGGTCCAGCGTGGCTGCGGGACGGTCTGGAGATTTCCTGGTGGGCTGGTCTGATGTGTGGGCTGCAGGACGAGCGCTCCCTGTTTTATTTATTTATTTATTTTTTAAGAACTTTTTATTAACAACATATACAGAACATCGCTGCGGCTGGAGCTGCCTGCTCTCGTTTTTTTTTTTTTTTTTGACCTGTCAATCAATCTTGTAGGCGTGCCAGAAAATAACCAATCGGCGACCTCAATTTGTCCTGAAGGTAAACGCCCCTCGTCTGTGGAGCTGCTCTGCAGCCGCTCAGGGTGGACGCTTGAGCATGAAGTCTCAACCCTCTGTGGACAGTGCGCACAGTTTCCTGCACCGCTGACAGGATGTGAGAGTATACTGGGGGCTTAACAGTCAGTCAGGTCATCTGGACAGTTTGTTTTTTGCGGAACTGATGAAACCCTCTGGATAGAGGACGAAATGTCTTTCCACCAAAAATAAACTGTCCAGATGACCTGACTGACCATTGGATTTTTGTATCTGGACGATTGAGCATGAACTTTGATGTCTTGAACCACTTTGGCTGTGACTGCCTGCCCGGCAGGGGTCGGTGGGGAACAGGACAGCCCCCAGAAACCATCTTATCACCAGAAAACTGGTTGGTCCACTAAAGGAGTGCACTGCCTGGTGGGGAAAATGGTTTATTTAGGACTCCTCAGACTGAAGAAGCCCTCCAGACAGAGAGTGAAACATTTTTCCACAAAAAAGAAACTGTCCAGATGACCTGACTGAAAATTATTGGATTTGATCAAATTGAGTGAGCGAGTGAGTGAGTGAGAGAGAGAGAGAGAGAGAGAGAGAGAGTGAGTGAGTGAGTGAGTGAGTGAGTGAGAGAGAGAGAGAGAGAGAGAGAGAGAGAGAGAGAGAGAGAGAGAGAGAGAGATTTTGGCCGTGATCCAATTATATGGCAACATGGCTTGCCATACCACACCAGCCGCACGCAGCCGTTTCACCACGAGCTGACTGGCCTTGAAAGAGGTAAAATGAAGTTCAGCTTCAGATGGGACAATGTGATCCATCGGCCAAATGGACGTTCATTCAGCCGCTGCACTCAGTGGACACGCGCGGCCGACGACCCAAACAGGAGAGATCTCAAAGCAAACATGTCCGAGAGGGATTTAATGCTTTGATGGCCGTGAAAGGACAAACACCCCCTCAGCTCTGACCTTCTGCCGCTTTAATTCAGCCGCGCACGTCCGCCGACCGTTAATAACAATAAATATATAAGCAGTCAAAGCTTAATTAAAAATGACAGGGTTTTTTTTTGGGTTTGGACCTGTAATTACTGTTAATTTGTTGGGTCAGGTTCAGAAATGATGGCTGCGGGCTGGGGCCGGGTTTTATCGGACTTTTTGGGCCTGAATGCAACTCTAATGTGGAGGTCCTGGGCTGGTGTGATGACACGTGGACTATGGTTGTGAAGCCAGTAGGATGTATTGCCAAATCCTATGAAACACCTTTGGAGATGACAACAAAGTTCATGCTCAACCATCCAGGTACAAAATCCAATAATTCTCAGTCAGTTCTGATGAAGCCCTCCAGACAGAGGGCGAAACGTTTCTATAAAAAAGAAACTGTTCAGATGACCCGACTGTGAATTACTGGGCCTTTGGAGATGGCTTATGGTAGAGTAATAAGCATTCAATTCATGAGCAACAACTCTGGTGGACATTCCTGCAGTCAGTGTTACTGCATGCTCCCTCAAAACCTGCGACATCTGTGGTGCTGTGCGATAAAACTGCACATTTTAGAGTGGCCTTTTATTGTGGTCAGCCTAAGGCACACCTGTGCAATAGTCATGCTGTCTGATCAGAATCTTGATATGCCACATCTGTGAGGTGGATGGATTATTTACACACATTTGTGAACAACATTTGAAAGAAAAAGGTATTTTGTGTACATAGAAAAAGTTTTTTGTTCATTACATATGACAATGACAAAAAAAATCACGTTACAAAACAGATTTTTTTCTTTCCGTTTAAGTATTTTCACACTTGTTTGGACTAAACAAACTAGTTTCGTGTCATAACGAGAGAAAAAAAAGCAACACGTGGAGCAGCTTTGGTCACAAAAAAGGCAGAGCTTATGAGTTATGAGTGCAGAGACTCACAAATAAACCAAAAGCAGTCCAGAAAGAGAGCAGCAGAACAAAAGTAGGGCTGAGGCGAAAGAAACTCACACAGATTAGACTTCTACTTGAGAACATTGGAGTGGAGTTAATAAAACAATCTATGTGCCAACAACCAAAACTGTTTCATAAAAGCGATCTCAGACTTTTGGAAAACTTTGGTCTTAATATGTTATTTCCCTAAAAATAGTTTGTGAAATGTAAAATGCCTAATTACTTCAAAAATTGTATATTTGTAACATTTTTCACCTAAGGACCTCGCCATTATTTTACAGACACAATGCATTCTGGGGCAATGACGCACATAAGTTGCAGTGGAGACTAAAACACAAGGCGTCCAGGCTAAAAAGGTATAATGTATGACAATATAGTTGTAATGTATAACTGCACTGTATTGTATTCTATATTGTATTATGCACAATATTTGGGTTGAAACTATCTACCATGATCAACTTGTGATGTATAGTTCAGTTGGTAAGGCAAAAGCAAAAAGGCTAAAGTGAAAAGGCTAAAGCGAAAAGGCTAAAGCTGCGACGTGTCCCCAACAAACATCTGCTGTTCGTCCTTCACCCACGGGTCAACATCAAACCAGTCGTGTGTGCACTTCCAGTGATTAATGTCATGTGTGGCTGTGTGATAAGCCTGGCTGTGGATTGATCTGTGGTCCAGGTAAAATGAACATCGGCTCCAGCATCCCAACAAACCAAGTTAGCACAAGCAACAGATGATGGATGGATCTATGAGTGGACAGATAATGGATGGATGTATGGATGGGTGGATAGAAAGATGGATGGATGGGATGAATGGATGGAAGAATAGATGGATGGATGGGTTGATGGACCTATAGGTGGGTAGATAAGATAGATGGATGGATGGATGGATGGATGGATGGATGGGGGGATAGATGAATAGATGAATCTATGGGTGGATAGATGGATCTATGGGTGGATAGATGGATGGATGTTAATCTATGGGTGGATAGATGGATGGATGGGTGGATGGATGAATCTATGAGTGGACAGATGGATGGATGGATAGATGGGATGAATGGATGGAAGAATAGATGGGTGGATGGGTTGATGGATCTATAGGTGGGTAGATAAGAAGGATGGATGGATGGATGGGTGGGTGGATAGATGAATAAATGGATCTATGGGTGGATGGATGGATAGATGGATCTATGGGTGGATAGATGGATGATGGGTGGATGGGTGGATGGATGGATGAATGGATGTGTGGATGGATGGATGGGTGGATGGATGATGGATGGATGGATGGATGGATGGATGATGGGTGGTTGGGTGGATGGATGAGTGGGTGGGTGGGTGGTTGGATGAATGGATGGGTGTGTGGGTGGGTGGATGTATGGACAGATGTGTAAAATGACAAAATATATTTTAAACTTCAGTTATTTGTAACGCACCATTAGAGAATATGTTGTGACCTCACTGCTTGCAGTAAGCAGCAGAGCTCTGTGCAGCAGATGCTCTCTCATGACCAGCACAAACACCAGCCCTTCTGTTGGACTCTCCTCTTCATCGGTTCGCTCTTCCTCGATTTCAGTTGTAAACAGTCATTTCTAGTCACCTCTCAGACAATGCGCTCCGGTTTAAAAAAAAAGAAAGGACTAACATCAGGCATTGTCTAAAATTAACATTCAAGCTGTACGGGGATTGCATCAGAGCAACGTCTAAGCCATTTACCCAGAATGCATTGCAGCGTAAACAACATGGCAACATCCCTATTATTTTTTTAAATACAGTATATAAAAAAATTACCAGCTCAGTTTTTTTTATAGCAGAAGCAAATTTCTATCAGATGAGATCTATTGTTCCAACTAGTCAGAGATCCCTTTAACATTTCCGAATAATTCATTCCAAACTAAAATTGGCAGTTTGACTTTTTAATTATCTCCAAATTTGCATCTTATTAAGGCATAACATGAGCAAGATATCAGTTTCATTCATCAAATGTTTGACAAATTAAGTGTCTTTATCGTTTAAATTTGCCCTCAGAACCAGTAGCCCTGTCTTTCAGGAGTGTCGACAACGAGGTATACGTAGCAATAATAAACATAATAACCATTTACCTCGGCCCTTAGCCTCTGGCAGAGGCGTCTGGCTATCATGCCTCTGGTGTAGGCCTGGATGGTCAACACGGCTCGAAGGCGCCGGCAGAACGTCTGTCGGAGGAGGAAGCCTCGGCACAGAGCTTGAATCAAAGTAATACGGTGGCGGGTGATCCGGTAGCTTCTGTAGTACTTCCTTGACCTGCAGACCGCCTGCAGGCGAATGAAACCGGACTTCATCTGAAAGAGAAAAACATTTTCCAAAAGTCAGTCATTGTGGGTTTAACTCAGTTTCAAATATAATTTTGTACATTTACTGATTTTCAACATAACGTCTTTCACAAGGAGTGAATAAATAAATTAGATTGAAGACGTTAGAAGCTAAGTTTAAGACTTGTTTGACTCACAATCTGGTAGTTTTTCCTGCTTCGATAACCTCTCCAGAGCTTCTGAATAAAAATCACAGCACGTCTTAATCTGAGGAAGTTTGTCCTGAAAAACAAATGGAAATTTGATTTCAAACCAAAAAAATCTAAAAACCATTTTTTAAGGTGAACAGAGAGTTTCAAATACACATTCAGATTATTAAAGATTCCTCTACAAATCTGAAATAAAACAGGCAGAACGTGGCGTAGACTACTTTTCTTACATATTTAATATAACAGTTATAATACAGCCTTTAGTTATGAATAGGATTGATTTGTGGTGTTGATATTTCTCAGTCGGTAGTTTAAAGCTTCTCAGGTTCCAGCTCAACTTTCTCAATAAGCTGCTTGAAGTACATCTTTAAAGTTTCCTTTGACTCGACTCTGAAAAACCTTTAGATTTTTAACACAAACTTCAAAGTAAAAGCCCAAAGGGTGTTCAAAATTCAGAAAAACTGCAGATAAAAGGTCAAATGTATTTTCAGGCTGTGCAGCATCTCTGAACGTGTTTAAGGAGTGCACTTGAGAAGCTGCTTGCCTCGCTCTCAGTCCACGCACGGCCTTCTGGATGAGGATGACCTTGTCCGTGATGGCCTCGTCCCGCTCGATCTCCAGCTGCATGTCGTGGTGGTCCTGACAGGCAACAACACAAAGGCACAGTAAGACTTATAATTTGTTTTATATTATAAACAGGACAACTTTTATTAGGTGTTGCCTCTGTAAGTAACTGAATCAGTCTGATTGTGTATTCTCTGTGGGAGAAGGGACCCGCTACATGGAATAACCAACCTTCAGGAAAATCTTAGTTTTTCCTATCTGCCAGTCTTCATGTTTACCCAGCCGGGCCGAGACAATCTGTTGACAGGTCCCCCGCAGGTCCGCCTGGACCCAAACAACTCTGTCAAAGTGACGACTCACACAATAATAAATGCATTACACTTTAAATAAAGTCATTCAGCTTTGTGGAACATTGCCATCAAATCTGTAAGGAAATCCTTCATAAAAATCAAATACTTTG
This sequence comes from Simpsonichthys santanae, assembly GCA_031762415.1. Classification (NCBI taxonomy): domain Eukaryota; kingdom Metazoa; phylum Chordata; class Actinopteri; order Cyprinodontiformes; family Rivulidae; genus Simpsonichthys; species Simpsonichthys santanae. The sequence continues at coordinate 5,349,765 of JARVLU010000324.1, forward strand.
ATATGTAACAAGTGCTGCAAGGCAGAGCAATATGGTTTTTTTTTCTGAAGTGGATTTTTTCTTTTTTTTTTTGCCTTAAGTCTACCGGTACTTACATTTAAAGAAGATTTTATTAAAGAGTTTTCACCATGTAATTAATAAATCAGACATCGTTTATGTCATAGCAAAGGGTCATAACTCCAGTTTGACAGGGTGCAGCACAAAATGCTGATATGTGCATCATCATCGATTCAATTCACAAATACTTTAATAATCTCAAAGGGAAATTAAATGTTGTTGTAGTTCATCGTCCTTGATTAAAGAGTTGTTATAGATGCTGAAGGGTGTGGGCAGGAAGGATCTCTTATCTATCTTGGAGCAGATCTGAAGAAACTGCAGATGTTGATCTGTCTACTTGGACTTGGTGTGTTTCTTGGGCAGGAGGACCTCCTGAATCTTGGGCAGAACTCCTCCCTGTGTGATGGTGTCTCCTCCCAGCAGCTTGTCATTGTGGACAGCCCGCTGTAGGTGTCATGGGATGATCCTGGTCTTCTTGTAGCCACGAGCCGTGTTTCCCACCAGTTGCAGGATCTCGGCAGTCAGGTACTCATACACCTCCATCAGGTGGACGGGGATACGTCCATGGCACCTCCTCCTCCTCAACTCATTTGGGATTTGGGGCTGCAGCTGAGGTATTAGTTGAGCTTTAGAGATATTAATCAGCTGCTCCCGGTTGTTAAAAAAAAAAAAAAAAAAAAAAAAAAAAAAAAATGTTGCCATGGTTATGCATAAAAAAAAATTTCCAAAAGTAAAAAGGTTTCAGTAAAAATCCTTCCAGCTGCACAGCATCCAACACCAGAGGAAAGCAACCATCCAAAAAAAGATCCACATCCAGAAAAAAGAGGAATCAACATCCTCCAAATCACTATCCCAGAATTAATGCAGAGAGCCACTCCAACATGCAGCTACCTTAAGCGGCGCAATTCTAGAATATTTCCCACCAATCCAACAAAGTTAATTCAGGTCCTCTGGACGTTTCTTTTTATTGAAATGTTTTGTCTTTCATCAAAAGACTTCATCAGTCTGAGGAGCCACAACAAACTCAGTCTTATATATAGTCATTAGACTTCATCAGTCCGAGGAGCTGTCTTTCAACAAAAAGAAACCGTCCAGAGGACCTGACTTAATTTTGTTGGAGTTTTCTATCTGGCTTATTGAGCATGAATCTGAATATTTCTCACTAAGTTTCATCAAACTCCTTTAAAAGTGTGAGGAGTCGAGCTGAAAATAAAACTGCTGACAAACAGACGACTCAGCCGTATCATAACACAACCTTTCGAGCGTGTACAAAGACAAAAAAGCAAAGCGGTGAGGCTGACCTGTAAGTGCGCAGGTTTGATGCCGGGCATCAGGACTCGATAACGATCCACAAACTCAGCAAAGCTGTATCTGATGGGATAACCTGCTCTCCTGATCCGGATGGTCTCCATCATGCCCGAGTAACGCAGCTGACGAATACACAGCTCTCTGTCAAACAACTGAGAAGAGCAGAGAAACACGAGACTCATGTTTGGTACTTTTAAACTAAAACCATGTCAAAAGTTTTGTTTGGTCTGTTAGCTGTTCAGCATCTTTCCTGCACAAGTTTATTATTTTCACCTCAGATAAGCACTTTTACATAACTTTTAATACAGTAAAAAAAAAAATATGTAAGGCGTGCAATTTATCATACTTCAGCTCGTATACCAGTTAAAAAAAAAAACACCTTTTCATTGTTTAGCGCAGATAAAAAAATACAACTATCAATAGTTTTGAATGGTTTTTTTTGGTCTTTCAGGATAAACACAGAGTCCGTTTATGTCCAGCAGAGGTCCGTTTCTGACTCGGAGACACTGACCATGGGTTTTTTGAGCTCGTTGGGTTTTATGCAGCGGACAAAGAATGGCTGACACACACTGAGCGTCCTCATCAGCATCTCCAGGGAACGTTTGAATTGGCTGCTCAGAGTGGGAGAACGCTTCCTCGTCTCAACACCCTGAAATAAAAACCCACACACGCGTAAACACCATGCACAGCACATGTTCACTATATATCCACCACAAAATCAAATGTTTAGACTAAGTAAAAAACACAATAAATAAATTCAACAGACCAACAAATAATATTAATCGTAAACTATAACTTAGGGGTGCACCGATTGCAGTTTTTTGGCCGATCACCGATCACCGATTTCTACAAAGTCTGACTTGCCGATTCCGA
>JARVLU010000324.1:5373087-5389782 GCA_031762415.1 Simpsonichthys santanae
AAAGTTCTATGATTTGGTAGATTACAATATTTTATTAATTATGTTTAGAGCCCAGAACAACACACTACCTTTAAATAGTCAAATGCATTTTGTTAAAAGACAAAGTTGTTATAATTTGAAGGGAACTGAGGTGTTTGTGAAACCAAAGTACAGAACTAGTTTGAAGGGACGGTCTACTTCAATCCAAGGAGTTCAGTTGTGGAATGGTTTGGAGAATGATGTGAAAAGGGCAAGAAAAATGTTTGTTTTTAAGAAAATGATCAAAAACCAATGGTTAAAAAAATATACATGACATAGTTTAATATGTAATGTATTGTATTTAAATAAGAAATTAAGATGAGTTATTCACTTTTATTTTTAAACTCACAGATAATTATTGTTTGAATTGATTGTCTTAAAAAGGGGCAGACAAAATAAGATTTTTTTTTCTTCTTTCTGCTCCCTTTCATTTTATATATACTGTATATATTTTTTTCATTCATTCAAACTTTATTTAGGCAGGTTAATGTCATTGAGCCTCGAGGACTCATTTACAAGAGAGACCTGGCTACAAATTAAGAATGATGACAACAGAAACAGTAGATTTTCCTTGGACAATCAACAATAGACAATCATAAGAGAGAAATACAGATTTTTATTTTTTAACAAGTTAAAACAATATCAGGTCTCTCTTGTAAATGAGTCCCAGAGTCTCAATGGGATTAACCTGTATGAATAAAGGATGAATGGGAAAAAAAAAAAAAAACTGCAACACAAATCTAATCTATGCTGTAGTTTTAACACGTGGCTCTTTAGTGACGTCCCTGGAGAAGGCGGAACAGTTGCGTTGCGTCCATCAGGTTTTTCTATTCTTGCAACCGAAGCACTGCCCAGACTCTCAGGGTGAAAGTTCACTGGCACTTGTACAACGGCCCTGAAGATTCAAATTATTTACGACCATAACGTCTTTTGTTTCTCTCGGTGTGATTAAATCATGTCCCGTTTCACACGTCTCGCCGGTGAATGTGTGTTTGTGGAGAGGTGGGGACAGGCAAAGTGTGGGAGAGTTGTTTCTCAGTGTGATGCCAAGAAGAAAGACCAAAGTTATAAAGTTTGGTCAGCCTTTTCTTGCTTTACTGCGTCAGCTCAGACACTTAATCGGATGTTTCAGATCCAGTATCTTAAAACTGTAACAAATTAGAGCTTGTTCCAGAGAATTTGTCCATGAAGCCAAGACACCAGGAGTAAACGTTGTCTGGCTCAGATGTAGATGCGACCCTTTTTGTGATGTTTAGGTTTGACATTTTCCGGCTCATTTTCTGGAAAATGGTAAAGTCCCTTCTCTGGGTTGGGGAGGAGGTCCTGCCCCAAGTAGAGGAATTTAAGTATCTTGGGGTCTTGCTCACAAATTAGGGAAAAATGGAGCGAGAGATCGATAGGCAGATGGATGCGGCGTCTGCAGTGACGCGGGCGCTGTACCGGTCTGTCGTCGTGAAGAGAGAGCCTACGTTCCTACCTTCAGAGCTTTGGGTTGTGACCGAAAGAACAAGATCACGGATACAGGCGGCCAAAATGAGTTTTCTCCGCAGGGTGTCTGGGCTCACCATGGTGAGAAGTTCAGTCATCCGGGAGGGGCTCAGAGTAGAGCCACTGCTTCTCCTCGTTGAGAGGAGCCAGTTGAGGTGGCTCGGGCATCTGATTAGGACGCCTCCTGGACGTCTTTCTGGTGAGGTCTTCCAGACACGTCCCACTGGGAGGAGGCCCAGAGGAAGACCCAGGACACGCTGGAGGGACTATTTTTCTCGGCTGGCCTGGGAACACCTTGGGATTCCCCCGGGGGAGCTGGCCAAGTGGCTGGGGAGAGGGAAGTGTGGGCCCCGCATCTCAACCCTGGATAAGCAGAAGAAAATGGATGGATGAGGTTTGACATTTTGCTTTAAACCGATTAGGTTCAAGGTGCTCAAACCAAAACCAGATACATAATCTGGAAATAATCTGTACTAATAGTGCTCTGGAATAAAATGGCACTGCTGCTGTTTAGGACTCTAACCTCTGCACTACCCTGTAATGCAACAAGCCAAAATAAACAAGAGAGCTGTGAGAGAAACACAATGCAAACAGCGGCAGCATGAATCAGGATTTTTACGGGTTTTTATTTTTTATTTTTTAATCTAGAGCCATAAAAGACCCACAAAGTATAATTTTATCCATAACTCCTATACACCATTTATTGGCAGTGCTCAAGTTCAGCTGATAATGGCACAGTTGAGTTCATGAAGTCTTTTTTGAACCTTCTCTCCATGCAGCATGCAGCTATTGCAGCCATCGCTCATAAACACATCTCTGCTTGTTTTCTCAGGAAACTTTCCCTCCAGCGTCTCCAACAACAGGTGGTCTTCTGTGGAGTGGTGAGATCCCACTGCACTACTCAAAACAGCGGAAAGCCTCGCCGACCATGACGTAATGGTCTAAAACACGCTGTCAGTTCAAAAAGAAAAACACGTGGAGTTGGCTCCTGCGTTCGCCCAACCCCTCCGGGGCCCCTCGCCATTCTCCTTTCCCTCCCATCCACCTCCCTTCTGCTCCGCCGCACTCTGTTTATGAGTGCATGAATTGCTTTATTCCACAACTCCCAGCCCTCCACCAATCCCACAACTGTGTCAAGAATAGTGCACCCCCACCTCACCCCATCCTCCATGGGCTTTCATTTCCATGACAACTCACAATAAAGGAAGGAAATACCAGAGGCAGGAAAAAAAAAAAAAAGATGAGAATGAGAGGATGGTTGTCCTGTTCCTTGACCTCTGGTTGCATTTTTATGAAGGGAAATCTCTTACACATTCCATTAAATTTAAAATGACCAATCTGACACGGGCGACGTGCATCCGTCTTCTAGCAAAACATCTCATGAGGCACCTCTACAGCTGATTACTTTTGAACTCAACCCCGTTCACGAAGGCCGCCACAGCGAAGCAACTTTAGCGAATGCAAAAAAATGGCTTCACCCGAGTCAGTTTTACACGTGTTAAATTTGGTGTGGTAGTAGTTAAGAGTTATCCTTAACACATACTTCATGTGCTTACAGATAATGAATGAGATCACGTCATTTTCACGGTTTGAGCAAAACAGCCACAACTTCATCTCCTAAACATCATAAAATGGTCATAATTTTAAAGGTGGCCGTCAAGGAACAGCTTCTACCCTGAAGCCGTTTGACTCATAAATCCTTAACCAGGATGATCAATGTAATGCCACTTTAATATGTGACCTATCTGTGCTGCTGATTATCCATGCTGCTGATCTTATGCTGCTGTATTCATTCATACCCATATATGCTCACCACAGACTCATGTTCGGGCTGCTGTTTGATAAACTGTATTATTTTACATTATTAGTGTTTAGCATGAATCTTAGATACTTGTATACTGTTTCTTTTTATACTTTTGCTAATTTTGGGTGCAAGTGGGACCCCGAGTACACGTTTGTTCCACTTCATGTACCACACGTGATGTGAATGACAATAAATTGAGCCTGAACATGTTTTCCTTCACAAAATGCAAGGTCTTTAGTTACAAGTGTAACCTTGAGGTAAATGGATGGTGAATGGACTGTACTTCTATAGCACCTTTCTATCTTATCGAGATACTTAAAGCACTTTACACTACAATCCATGTCCTCATTTACCCTTCCATACAACATTCTACTAGATCTCTGCAAAGCTAATTGAACAAATCATTGTAAAGACACTATATGGTGCTTTAGATCCCATGCAAATACCGATGGGACACACATCGGAGGCAACGAGGGGTTCCGTGTCTTGCCCAGGGACACTTCGGCATGTGACTGCTGGCGGATTCAAACCCACAACTCTTGCATTGGAGGACAACTGCCCTAACCACTCAGCCACAGCCGCCCATAGAGGTGAAAGGTCAAAAACTTTGTAAAGTTGTCAAATCTAGAAAGACGGTTCAAAATATTCTGTTTTGCTTCAGCCAAAAACATCGTTTTCAGTTTTTCCTAACGTCACGAACACACTTCACTGAAAACTGTTTTCCCTTTCCTCTCCGGTCAGGTCTGAAGGTCTCCGGATCAGCCGCCAAAATCATCGATTCAGCCGCGTGAGCGAGTGGCTGTCACAGCGACGCAAACACAACGCAGATTGACGACGGGTGAAAGGTCTCGGGGTCAAACCTTAGCAGAATTCTGCAACACAAACACACTCAAACACGCATTACAGAGGATTAATTTTTTAATTCAAGTGCTTGGATTACAGCCAGGATTAATTCTACACTTTCTGCCCTGCTGTAATAATCAGTCTGATAAAAGGCAGACAGCTGTTACTGTCTGCACTTTACGAGCCACCGGTCGTTCGGTTCTGCTCAAAGAACGACGCAACTTCAGGGCGCTCCTTTGGACACCAAGCAGAGTTAGTTGAAAACCACCGGCTTCCAGTTCACTGCTTGTAAAATAATCATTTCCTCCTCCCAAGGGCAATAAAGATTCAAAAAGTCCATAGCAAATGCTCCAGACGACTAAAAGTAACTGCACATTTATGAATAAAATCTGAACACGGCAGAAAAGTCAAGCTGCTGGTTTACACACTCGGGTGTCTCCAGCGCTCAGGTGTGTGACAGTAATTTAAAGAACGTGCTCATCATGTGACTGTGTTGCTCACTTTTATTCCACCGTAAAAGAAATTGTGTTGCAGGAACACCCGATGTGGAAAAGCTCAAGTCAGATGACCTGCTTTTTACAGACAGGTCATAAAGCTGTTATCAAACATCAAGTTATAAAACGCCCGCTCAACTGTCTGCGTTAGACTTAATTTACACTTCAGGTCAGCTGTGGGTGTCTGAAGCATGTTGCAAGTTCATAAATGTTCAATCTAATATTGCCACGGACACGAGCCTCACAGTGAGGTCACCTGCAGTAAGAGAGAGGGTGAATTTAATCCGGGAACCTCGTTGTGCCCTCAATCCCCCTCTGACAGCAGCAGGCCTCATTACTCGCCTGTCACTGGTTTAAGTGCACCTTCAGACACAACAGAGTTGGGGGGCAGGGGGGTGGATTACAAACTGACAAGGAGAAATATAAAAACCTGGTTGAGTTTTCATGTAACCATTTTTCTTCTGTTTTTTGGCATCTTTCTTGTTCCATAATTTTTGTGCCATTTCAACAAATCATATCAAAACGTTCAGAACGGTGCTGTGACTTTTGGTATTGGTGCAACTTTAGCTTTTTTAAACATTTATCCTTTTCTGCCATTTTTTCCTCATTAAAAAAAAAAATCAATTGAGCTCATTTTACATCCTTCAAATTTTTAGACCCGTTGACCTTTTACTGCTCCTTTCACATTTTGTTCTGCTTCAGCTTCTTTGTTGTAAGTCTAAACTTTTTTCAGCTGCTTTGTGATCCTTTTAGATTCTTTCAGCTAATTACATTTTTGTGCATCTTCTAACTTCTGTTAAGCTTGTTATGCGCCTTTCAGATTTTTTGTTAGTTTCAGCTTTTTCCTGCTCTTTTGGTTACCATTTAGCTCTTTTGATGCTAATTTTAGCTTTTTCAGTTAATTCCACATTTTATGAACTCATTTCAGCTCTTTCCACTTCATTCTGGTGCTGGTAGTTTCTTTCTGCTTTTTCAGCTACTTTTTTTTAATTATTATTAGCATTTTTTAAAGCTTATTTCCTAATTGTTGTGCTAATTTGACAATTTCTGCTTATTTAAACCTAAGGCAGCAAATATGTGTCTTCCTGTTTTCTTCTGCTAATTTAGGCTTGTTCTTCCATTTAGGCTACATTTCAGCATGCTTTTAAAAAAAAAAGCCAATTTCAGCTGTTTTTCAGCGTTCTTCTGCACTAAACATTCATACTGCATTTTCACAGGAAATGCAATTACTCTAGTAAAGCTCAGGGGCGTGCGCTCATTCTGTATGACGGTAAGAAGTCAATTAAATTGACAGCTGTCACCATAAAGCTCAATGAATATATAAGCTCAGTTTGTCAATAAGAAATCTGCCTGAAAGATTCAAAGTCAGGAATCAATTTGCTCTTGTTTAGTTTTCTCAGTTATAAAGTAAAAATATTGGATGACACCAAATTCAGTTGGTTTATTTGAGAACCAACATTTCTAAACTCATTCAAGGACACAAAAAGGGGAAATGCCTGACTTGGTTCACTAAGTCCATTTCTGATTTGTTGAGCATAAAAAATGTTAAGAATGGAAAAATTAGTGGGTGGCACAACTGGTAGAGCTGCTGCCTCTCAGCGAGCAGGTCCCTGGTTCAAATCCTGGTCCAGGGGCCTTTCTGAGTGGAGTTTGCATGTTTTCTCCGTGCATGCGTGGGTTTTCTCCAGATACTCCAGTTTCCTCCCACAGTCCAAAAACATGCATGTTAGGCTGATTGGCAACTCTAAATTGTCCATAGGTGTGAGTGAGAAAGAATGGTTGTTTGTCTCCGTGTGTCCCTGGGATGGACTTGCAACCCGTCCAGGGTGTACCCTGCCCCTCGCACAGCGATTGCTGGACACGGGCACCGGCGACCCCCGTGACCCAAAATGGAAGAAGCGGGTAAAGATGATGGATAAACAGTGGTGACCGTTTTTATTTAGGTTATTCTAATGAACTAAAATATAAATGTAGCAATTTACAAACAGAAAGTGTATGACTTTTATGTACACACATTATATGATGATTTCAGATCGACTGTAAGTGAATTATATTTTAAATCAACTGATAAGACTGGAAACCATTCTGAATGTAAAGGCAGTCAGAAGACGAGCTATGGGACTGAATCTTAAGTTACATTTGGTTCACTTTTATTCTTCTTCTATTCAAAATCCATGATTTGAAACAAATGAACTAAAACTGAAAATGTGCTGGAGCCCTTTGTGTAAACATTAACCATATTGTCATACATTCAATCAGTTGCATTAATGGCTCCTTCTGGTTTGTTGCATTTAGTAACAAAAATGGATACAACTTTACAATAAGGCTCCCCTTATAGATGCTAATAGTTTATAGATATGTTATTCATTATTCTATACACTTTATAAATCATTAATAATTGTTTATTATTCATTAATTAAGGGTGACAGAGGAGAAAAAAACAGACCAGTTTCTTGCTAATGAGCCAAATCTGTTCACATATTTCATCGAGTTGTTATATTGAACATTTCAGACTAAGTTGCTACCTTGTAAACACAATAAACATTTGTAAACCTATTTCTTAGCATATAGTATTGTACTTTATCACTGCATTATATGCATCTATAACTAATATTATATCCTAAAAATAAATTAGGTTTACAAATGCTTATTGTGCATACAAGGTAGTAACTTAGTCTGAAACGTTTAATATAAAAACTCATATATAGGTGAACAGATAAACTACTCAGTTTTGTATCTCTGTCACCCTTAATTAATGCATAATAAACAATTATTAATTATTTATAAAGTGTTTATAGAGGAATTAATAAAGTATCTATAAACTATCTATTAGACATCTATAAGAGGAGCCTTATTGTGAAGTGGTACAGAAAGATCAAATATGACACAAAGATAATATTCAAACTGTCCTTTTTAAAATCCAAGGTGATCAGGAATGCAGATCCTTTGATGGAAACAATCAAAATAGGTTTGGGGTTTGAACTCTGACACTATAAACATTATAAAATATGTCTTGTTTAATATTTATGCAGCATTTTAACAAGTCTCCTTTGCAAACAGGATCTGAAAGGATTTTCTGTTTAAATTAAGATAGGCCTGTGCATTAGATCAGTACAAGGGAAAACATGAACATCTAATAAAGATTTATTGGCACTCAGACCACTAACGCTGTTCCATTTAAAACTAAACATAAAGGTTGTAGAGACGATTTTAAATCTGGAAAAAACAAACTATGAAGTCACATCGTCTGATACAAACACTACAAAAACAATCAACCTAGCAGGTGTTGGAAAAAAAAAAATTAAATTTTTTTAATATCATGGTAAATAATTTGAATGACTTTGGTGTTCAGTAGCTCGTTTGTTAAAACCCTAAATTTATCATGGCAGAGTTTTAGATACAGAAAAAAACATCTTCACTCATGTTTTATTATTTGTTACATCCCTTTGTTACTCGCCAGTTTCTTGTTTCAGAGATTTATTTTCACCTGCGCTACTTTAGCTCTAAATAAAATAATGTGTGGCATTTTCTATGGAAATTCACTTAAATGTCAAATATGATCATAAAATTCAGAATATTTTGGATTAAAAAAAAAAGAAAAAAAAAAAAAAAAGAACACCCAAGATCTAATCATCACGGCTCACAAGACATGGGGTCAACCCCGTCAGATTTTCACAGTAAGACCAGCAGCCTGTTAATGCACCGGCTCTTAATCAGTCCGGGTGGTCTGCAGTGCTATTCTAACGAGTACGTGCACGTTGGTGTGTCACTCACATGGCAGAGGTTCAGAGGCACAGCTGGGTGTGAAACCTTCATCGTTAATCAAGAACGTTTAGTAGATTTGCTTCCATGAGTGTCGCGGTTCAGTGTCTGAAAAACAAAACGGTCAAAGCGCTTCAGAAATGTTTCATATCGTCGTTGCTCACTTCCATTTTAAAAAACAAATAAAATGAACTCTTCACATGAAGCTTTATAAATAGTTTACTTTAACTAGACTTAGACCAGCTGTAGTTCTTTGGGCTAAAGAGCTTTACTTGACCTCTGAGGAGGCTTACACCTCATCTACGTAATTTCTGCAGTGATGTAAGCTGCGTTTAAAGTAACGTCTCATTCATGTTTAATGTCGGAAAATGTCCGGAAACCAGATTTATAAATGTCCAAGGCTAATATTACTGAAACCAACATGTCTACAGGCTGGATACTTGTTGTCAAACTGGGTATACTTTCAGGAAACTCAGACCTTGTTTGGCGTGAATAAATAAATGCTAGCATTGTTGTGAAATTTCCCATTATTTGCTCACATTACAACCAAGATTTTGGTGTAATTATTATTCCAAAATCTCACATTAATTTATGTCAAACTCTCTGATAAATAATTTACAAACAAACTACAGAAAACATTGTGCTATAAATTGAGAAAAAAAAAAAACCCAAATACATTTATTTTTAGTTTTGTAGCAACACAAAATTGTAAAAGGATTGCCAAATTAACTATTCCAATTACAGTATTTAGCCTTATGAAGCAAAGAAAACTCCATCCTTGTAAATATATTTATACAAATTATAACATAAAAGTAACATTTGTAACCAGGCTTTTTATATCTGAAAATACTTAAAATGCCACATCTGAGGCAAACTTTACAAAAGTTTCTGTAATTTCAATAGTTACCCAGTTTTAGTGACCACCACAGATTTAATGTGCTTAAACAAAACTTTTACAGACTCTTGTCCAATCTTAACAGAAGGCCAAGCATACGTCTTTAAGTTGATACATTTCATTATTATTATTTAACCAGCAGTTTTAATCTTATTTATTAAGGATTGAACAGAACACAAAAAAAGTTTAAAATTAATAAATTATAAAAATATTATAGAAAAAAATACTTGTGACAATAATTAGACTTTACCCACTGTGGCTACTTGTAGGGAACATAATGGCTGATTAAGAGCTGGCAGCAGAGGACAAAGTGAGCAATAAGAGGCTTTATCCAAAGCTACAGCAGAGCAGCAGCAGTGTGGCCCGGCTGCAGGCTAATCAGCCCTCGGCCTCGACCCAAGTTCACCCGCCACACTTACCTCTCAACACACTTCGTAACGTCTTCTTTTATTCCTCCGAGTCGCTCTCCTGTGCTTCCTGTTGTGCTTGAGCTTCCTTTAAATGGACACGAGTTGACAGGACGGTTAAACGAGGTCCCCAGAAGAAGCTGGAGGACAAAGTGATTTGCCCTTTCGTTGTTCTTTTTTTTTCTTTTCAAATCATTCTCAGAGACTTGTGTTGGTTCTTGTGGGTTCGGGCTCCCTCAGGTGGTTCAGAGTTCGTGGCCCAGTTGCAGCCTGATGTCTGGGTCAGTGCCGGAGATCTCCAGAGTCTCTTGCCGGGGCTCATTCATGGCTGCTGATCCTGATTAACTCAGAGGTGGAGCCAGAACCGGAGCCCAGCTGGGAGGTGGTTGATGCTTTATGAAGTTTGGATGATCAGTTCACAAATATTCAAACAGTACTGTGAAAGTCGGAATCGTACAAGCTTTTACAGTTTTCTTTGCAATCAGCTGCACGTTCACCCAATTTCACTCCAGTGTCCGGACATTTGAAGAAATGTTCTTTTGTTTAATAAGCTACTTAGCTATAACCCGTTAATCAATCAGACATAAAGGCCCATAATCTCAAGGGATGAACAGTGTCGTGTCCACACATAACAGACAACTTAATAGCCTCTTTTTAAACTGGAACTTTAGGCACTTTAATATCAGCCTGTCAAAAAACGTCATCCCTTTTCATTATCGTTATCAATAAATACAAAAGGTGTCATGGTTTGAAGACTGAAAATGGGGTTTTATCACCAACGAGGCGATTCCCAAATAACTATTCATTAAAACTTGGCATACAGTGGATCAATTGACGGATGAAGCATCTCCCTGGTCCTGTTAATGTGTTGTTTAATGGAAAAGCCTCATTTGTGTCTAACATGGTTCTAACTGATGCCATTAATATTAATATTTGTGCTCTTATTGTCTCTGTGCTCAACTGTATTATACTTCAATACAATCTAATTCACCTTTTCTCTGACAAATTTTATCTTTGGTCAGAAAATGAGAAAAATAGAGTCATGACTTAAATGTTCTTTAGGAATTTGTATGTTTGGGAATTTACATGGATTGTTCTAATAAGTTAGCTGCACTACAGACACATGTGACCCATCACATGGAGTTGAGGATCAAGTTAGATTTGGTCCAACTACACGGAGCACATTTTCAGATTCCTGGAGTTTTAAACTACATTTGGAAACCTAGATCATCCTGACATGAGTGAGTCCAGACATATGGATTGATTTGTCTCGTTACTCAAGATAATCTCTGAAAAACTGGTCTCCATCCATCCGTCCATCCATCTGTCCATCCGTCCATCCATCCATCCATCCCTGCTTTTCCATAGTTGGGACACAGAGGCAACAGGTCCAGGAGAAAAAACCCATCCCTATCCTGCGCAACACTTTCCAGCTCATTCTGGGGGACACTGAGGAGTTTCTAGGTCAGAGAAGATACATCATCGCTCCAGTGACTTCTGGGTCTTCCCCAGGGCTACCACCAGTTTAAAAAATTGTCAAAATTCTACTTTTTCCATATTCTAATAGAACATATTGATGACATTTGAAAGAGTAAACCTTCAACCATATTTTGATACAAGGATTTTCCATTGTTGGTACTGCTCAGAGAAGTGCCTCCAAACATGCTTTGGGATTACATTTTGGACGTTTCGTTTAAGGTAGCCATAGATGAAGTATTTATTCATTATTCTGAGCAAAATGCAATTATAGCACATTTTTCAACCATTGCACTACAGCTGCCTATATCTCAAAATACCACTTTGGGCTGTAATCCTTGATTCAATGTGATGGGTCCAAAAAGCAATTCATAGATTTATGATTATTTATTGATAAAACAACAACATAAAGCTGTAGCTATCATATTTAAAAGCTACTTCTTAAACAATGATGACAAATCCAGAAATTTATTTTCCTCTTTTATTTCAAAGTCATGCCACAAGTTGACATTAAATACAAAAGAAAAATAATAATTTCAGATTGGAGCTATAAAATAACCACAGTGTAACCGAGAACCAAACTCAACGCAGAAAAAAATCAAAAGTAAAGCTCACACTGAAAGTAACACTGACAAGCACACAGTACAGAACGTACAGCACGGCTCTCTGGTACCTAGCTATCAGTAAACATACCGGTTGGGAATGCAAGGTAAAGTAGATATATAAAATTAACAAGCTTATAAAATACTGATAAAAGGTACTTGTTACAAATACGGTAGCATCTCCTAGAAGAGTCACCATGCAGTAGGTATTCCAGTTTCCAGATAATAAATGTTGGCAGAAAAATACAAGAAGAATCAAGCTCATTCCTTCAATAGACAAGAATTGACCTCAGATAGAAAAATGTCTGATTTGAGTAGGATTTAGTCAATATGATACAATTTGTTGAGAAACTTGGCATTTTGTCTCTGGAACTGCGATCTATTTAAACACGTGCAGATGTATTCAAATCGATGTAAAAATCAGCGTGCAAGCAGGTTGAGACGTGACTAATTAAATCCAACACTTCAAAAAAGCACAGTGTGGCCGATATGCTTATTTTCTACTTCAGTTGTGTGTATGAAATATCAGAGCCAACTTAATCCTTTCACTGAACTTTCAAATCTGCAAAATAATCAACGTGCAGATTCATCTTTGTGTAAAGTATATAAACATTGTCACAGGTACTGTACAAGTCAGGACATGATCCTGGTACTTTGGATTTTATCTAGAAAATCTTATTTTACATGTGAAAGCAGTGTTTCCCCTAGATAATGGATAGTTGATGTTTATCTTAGTTCATATCTTAGATCTTATTACCGTTTTTCTTTTAAATTTTATTGTTGGATGTAACTGGGACCCTGTGTACATAATTTTGTTCCACCACATGTACCACATGTAGTGCAAATGACAAAGCATTGCTGACTCTCTGACTCTGAACTTGTCATGGCAGGGCGTTCATTTCGTCCATGATTTTTGTCCAGGGGTGGGGGACACACACATCTGAGCTGTGTGCTGTTTGTACAGACAGTTTCGAGCACTGCCTCTTACTTATCACTTTGCCTTAACTTACTTATTACTCACGCAATTAGCTCTATGTCAATGCAGAGGAGGTGAACGCAGTTCGGCTCAGTAGACGGAGCACTCAGTTCTGTTGACGGGATGGGGCGCCCCACTTGTATAATAGTAGGGGAAGCATCGAGGAGTACCTCTCGAGTTTTACCGTGTGTGTGTCTTACTAGCAGTTTTAAGGCCTAAAGCAAAAAAAATTAAATAAAATCATATTTTTACTAAATTTATAGGCTTAATATGACGAGAGTTCATCTCGTTATGCTCTAGGATATGACATTTTGGTTAAGACACAGAAAGTTGAACCAGTTAGCGCTCTCTACTGACGGCTATGGGCAGGAATTAAATGTGACGGCCTAAAAAAGGTGAATTCATGGTGCACTAACTGGGGAGAATCATTAACACAAGATCAGAGAACACTGAAAGTCTGTCTAGACTCCTGTTCTAACAAATGGATTAATTGGGTTTTGAAGTGATAATCCTTCTCTGTACTGGTTGAAGTTTGCCCATGATCAACATTCACAGCCTGGTACTTAGCTTGCTCTAGTTACACTCTGTTTGGTCATCATTTAATACAAACAAAAACAAAAAGACCAAACTTTTGGCCACGTCAGACTAGTCTGTTGACCAGAGAAGACTTTAAGGCTTCAACATTGTTTCTGCATCAGAACTCCCCAATAGGCAGAAGCTCGTATTCATGCTATTTTTGGGTCCATTTCAACAAAATGTGACTGTGTGCTGGTTTTCTATTTGAAAGAAAATAAACAAAATAAGTTCATACCAGTTTTCAACTCAATTTGTGCATCATTGTGGTCTCTGAGTGATAAACTGAACAAAATATGTCAAATACACAGAAACATGTAGGACAGGGGTGTCAAACCCACTTACAAAAGGAGGCCAAAATTAAAACCTTTTTCAAACTAAGAGCCAATTTCAGAATCTACATTAACTCGAGTTGGATACTCAACATCTTTTCTTGGTCACAGGTTCCTCAACAAGAGTTTGATTGGTCTCATTTGATGTTCTCTGTTGTGCTTTTGACATCACAATCAAAGATTACTGAAAAAAATCAAAAATGGAAGAAGCTGGTAAAAGATAATGGATGGATGGATGGTTCATCAGAGATTTAATACAATTCAGTTTATTTATATAGCGCCAAGTCACAGCAGAAGTCGTCTCAGGGCACTGAACAGAACCATTATACGTGTTTTTATCACAGCAGTTGGCAAAATGCAGTTAACATCTACCTAGATGCATGTCTTGGGAGTCAGGTACAAATAAATGTACCATTACACCTCTAATAGAATCATCCATCATTTTTTTAACCTGCTTTTCTGTGCAAGGTTGCTGGGAAGCTGGCGCTGATCTCCAGACTGTGCAAGAAACAGGGAAGACACTGGGCAGGTCACAAATGCATCACAAGGCCACATTAAAAAAGTAAGAAGAGACAATGTGCTGGTGAAGAGAAGAGACAACCACCAATTTAACTTTTCATTCATGCCTAGAGAAAAAAAAAATCAATTTACCTAATACATTTTTAGTCAGTTGGATAAAACATGAGGACCTAGAAAAAAACAAACATGCAATCACAAGTAGAGCATGCAAGTACACATGTATTACTGCAATTAAAAACTTTATGGAAAACAATTTTCCACACCACACATACTATAACAACAAACAGTAATGTTGGGCAGACTAAAATGGGTGAGAACACCTATGTGTCTTTAGGATCTGTCAGAATATTTAAAGCTAAACTGCTTTTTCTTCCTGTGTGGACTTTCCTGTGTACTTTTAAATTTGACAAATGACTAAACTTTTGTCCACAAACATCACAAGCAAATGGTTTCTGTCCTGTGTGGATTCTTTTGTGTATGTTTAAATTTGACACTTGTCTGAACTTTTGTCCACAAACATCACAATCGAAAGGTTTCTGTCCTGTGTGGATTCTCATGTGTTCATTTAAATTTGACTGGTCTCTATACATTTGTCCACAAACATCACAAGCAAATGGTTTCTGTCCTGTGTGGATTCTCATGTGTCTGTTTAAAGATGACTTTTCTCTAAAGTTGTGTCCACAAACATCACAAACATATGGTTTCTGTCCTGTGTGGATTCTCATGTGTGAGTTTAAAGTTGACGTATGTCGAAACCTTTGTCCACAATCATCACAAGCAAATGGTTTCTGTCCAGTGTGGATTCTTGCATGTTTGTTTAAATGTGACTTTTCTCTGAAGTTGAATCCACAAACATCACAAACAAATGGTTTCTGCCCTGTGTGGATTCTCATGTGATTATTTAAATTTGACTTTTCTCTAAAGTTATGTCCACAAACATCACAACCGAATGGTTTATGTCCTATGTGAATTCCCTTGTGTCTGCTTAGAGTTGATTTATATAGAAACCTTTGGCCACAAACATCACAAGTTAATGGTTTCTGTCCTGTGTGGATTTTCACGTGTCTGTTTCCACTATTTCCCTTAAATCTTTTTCCACAGTCATCATAACTAAATGATTTCTGTCTTGACTGACTTTTTTTGTTTGAGCCTCCAGTTCTCTTCCCTCTAAAACATTTCTTACTAACCAAACAACTTGAGGACTTTACTCTTGAATGACCGGTCTTGTTTCTCTGAACAGACTCCTTGTGGAGAAATTGTTTCTCACACTCAGAGAAACTGCAAGATTTGTTGACAGCAATTATACCTGACTCAGGAGCCCTGATCTCCTTCCAGTTTTTGACATGGTCTTCAGATTCTGATCCAGAGTCTGATGAGTCTTTAATCTGAGAGTCAGGATCATTTACATCATAATCATCTTCACTGTCTTCAGTCTCTGAAGAGCTGGAATCATCTTCATGAGTATTTATATCTGGGTTCCTGGTAATTCCTGCTTCTCCACAGTCCTCCTCACCAGTTGCTGCATTCATCTGGTCAGCTGAGCTGCTGGTTGCAAGAGCTTCATTTTCTACTTGGTGCTGATGAGGCTTCATTTGGAGGAGCTCTGGGCTCTTCTGGTCCACATTAGACCTCCATTCTTCAGACGCTCCTGCCACAACCAGCATCATCTGATGAACATCTGCAGGAAACACTGAAGCACAAACATTGAGGACAGTTATAACTTTATATTCAAACAGTCTCTCGCTTCTTTGCAGTTCGACTTTTGTGGACTTGCTTTATCGCAGTTTGTCAACCAAAAAAAAAATAAATAAATAAAATAAAAAATGATGCAGTACAGTACACAACACACGATTGTCAACTTTACAGTAACATTACTGTACTCACGTGGTTGAGAAAAGAAAAAAAAATTCAGACATGCGCCGCCATTTTGTAGTTTGCTTCCAAAAAGCCTACACTATACAGTAATTGTCATCCATAAGGACTATATTGTCCAGAAGTCATTACTATACCATAGTAGCTCTGGCTGCTGCTTTAGGCTGAACAGAAAGCACAGTCATGACTGGCAAACCAGCTTTTCAAATGTAAGATTTAAATCATGTCACTTGGACAAGTTTCTTTAAGAGAATCAAACTTTACAAACATAAGATTCACAAGAAAGAAATCATGCCTCAATCAATCAATCAATCAATCAATCAATCAATCAATCAATCAATCAATCAATCAATCAATTTCATTTATAAAGCACCCTTCATACCAAAAGGAGCTCAAAATGCTGTACAGAATTATAAAACAATAAACTCACAAATTTAAAGCAAACGACACACACAAAATAAATAAATAAATTAAATTAAATAGTATGGAAAATGTATAGACTGAACAGAGATGAACCAGTTCAGGAAATGCAGTTAAAAAGACGGGTCTTGAGCCTACTCTTAAAAACAACAACATTCTCTGCAGCCCTCAGGTTCTCCGGCAGACTATTCCACAGACGGGGGCCATAGTACTG
>JARVLU010000324.1:5399834-5410965 GCA_031762415.1 Simpsonichthys santanae
TATGGTAAATCCAAAAATTTTCAGTCAGGTCATCTGGACATTTTTTTTTTTTTTTTTTTTGTGCTGAAATGTTTCACCTTCCATCCAGAAACTTCATCAGTCAAAGAAACACACAATAAAACTGATTCCTCCCCCAGCAGCTTACTCCTAAGTGGAACAAACCATGATGGTCTCTTTGGCACGCGTCCTCCTCCGGTGCCTCCCCTTTTCCTCGTCGACAGTCATGTCAAACTGGCTCAAAACAAACAAAGTCCATGCTCAATAATCCAGGGACTGATGAAGCCTTCTGGATGGAAGGTGAAACATTTCAGCACCAAAAAAAAATAAAATAAAAAAACTGTCCAGATGACCTGACTGAAAATTGTTGGATTGTATACCTGTAAACCATTTTTTCACAAAATACTTTATTTTAGTGTGATGTCACAGACTAATTGACCTCATTTCCTTAAACGATTTGCTAAAATTTTATAATTTTCATTTGATACTATTTCTATCTTAACATGTGATTTTTGACCTGCCATTGTGTTTCTGTTCCTCTCAAACCCAGGTGGTCGAAGCAGATGGCCACTTGTCCTGAGCCTGGTTCTGCTAAAAGTTTGTTCTTCATGAGGGAGTTTTTTCTTTCCACTGTCGCCTTCATGCTTGCTCAAGATGAGAGTTCTGTGATGGAGCTAAATTCAAAGCAGTCTGCTCCTCAGATAAATAATGTTAAATTAAATCATGTTAAATTATTATTTTTATATACTGTATATGAATGTTTCTGTTCAGTGCCCTGAGATGACTTCTGTTGTGACTTGGTGCTTTATAAATAAAATGAAATGAATTGAATTAAAAAAGGCTTGTTGAGAAAACCACAGATTATTTACTAAACTTTAGTTAAAAGAGAATTGTGATGTACTGTATGTATGCAGAGATATTTTTTCTCCACAATGCACTGTGACAAAACTACAGCCCTAACAAGGCTCATGCCTTTTTTCTCCATGCCACTAACATCATCATTTTACAGCTTTAAAAAATGTAATAATATATTACCGTTCACAAACACACTGCCTGATGATCAGGCTGTAGCTGATTGGTTATGGATGGTCTGCAATTTTTTTTGTTGCCTCATTCTCAAGTTACATCATCTCACAGAGGGAGATGATGGAAGAAAAGAGGACTGAAGGAGAAGGTGAGAATCAGGATTTGAAGTGAGAGAAGTGCTGAAAGAGTGTACGGTTCTGTAGACAAAACATTTGTGCAAGTGATGCTTAAACACGCTCCATCCTTCGTTAGCATGACTGTTTACTGCATGAGCTTTGTATGTTTGATTTATAGGTTCTGGCATGACTACAAAATAAGTGTTTTCTCACTTATTTAATGATTTTAACATCAGGATTTAAATTTAATGTGTTAATTACTCTTTTCAAAAAATGCATGTGCCACTTGCTTGACCATGAAAAAGATTTTTGAGTGTTGGTGGAACCATCTTGGTTCTGTGCAGTATTTAACAGCTGGTAGAGCGCTGTTCCACGGTGAGGTGGGGAGTGAGGGGGTGGGGGTAGGGTGGTAGCTTACTTCAATGTGGATGGCTTCCTTTGGCTTTTTGCGGTAAAACAGGCCTTTGATGTCAAAGTTTGGGCAACGCGTGTCCTTCTGAACGGGGGAACGAACCCTCTCCCCTTCACAGGTGATTATCACGTAGGGATCAAAAGCTGCAAATGAAAACAGTCACAATAAATCAATTAAAAAATAAATAAATAAATAAAAAACAAGCTTTACACAAACTATAACCTGCTTTTTGCTTTGTTTTTTTGAATGTCCAGAGGACCAGATTTAGCTTTTTTAGATTTTTCTACCTGGATTATTGAGCATGCGTCAGGGTATAACCTGCTTTCTATTGAATTACTATTTTTGTATAGCTACATAAGATTATATTTTTTAATGTGTATTAATTGATTTTAACTTAATGGTAATTCAACATAGCAATACACGAGATATATATATTTTTTTTACTCTGAATCATACAAAATAACTAAAAGCTGTAATAAAACAACTAAACTGCATATGTTTTCACAGATGTTTATGTACATGGACGTACAGCTTCTGATCAGAGTGGCATTATCTTACCTCCATTGGAGTCTTGTCCCTGCAGTCCCTCAGCATTCATAACGTGGACCTGAGTGACCAGCTGAGGGTAGCCACACATCCCCGTCCAACACGTCTGAGGAGGCTCGTCCAGAGACAGCTCTCTGCCAACAGGAAGACATGTACGTACTTCTCAAACCGGAGGAGAGGTGCAGTTTCTGCCATGCGACAGAAATACTGTAAATCATGCTTATACTGTACGTATGTAGTTGTATATCAGTGCACCTGTAAATCATGCTTATACTGTACGTATGTAGTTGTATATCAGTGCACCTTTGTTTTACAATACGTATGCTGCATTTCGCTGTTAAAGAGGACATGGAGGTAATATTTGTTCACAAATCTGTAGCAGGATTTTCAGTCTTCTGGTTTCTCCTCATGTCTGCCACAATTACCTTAAAGTACCGAAGTTTGGCTGTTTAAAAACATCCTACTCTGAGTTTTCTATCAAAGTGCTCCAGGTAGAGTATGACCATATTTAGGTTTCTAAAAGGAGAATTAGATGTTGATATGTGCAGCATGTCACCAGGATACATTAAAAAAAAAAAAAAAAATCCAGTCATAGCTGGGATACAGATGCATATGTGAGCGCAGTCATCACAACGATGATCAAGATCAAGTTGGACTTGACTTTAATTGTGTAAAATCTAAACACATGGACGTGGAACTTGTGTTAAAAGTAGAGCCTGACCGATTTATCAGTAGGGCTGATATTTTAAGCTGATATAGGGGAGTGGGGACCTATCTGTATCTGTGATAATTGCCCCAATATGTGCGGATATAATCACTTCTAATTTTCACCTCTAAAATGCTGGAACCAGCCGTAGTTGTACAAGTTATCCAGCAGAGGGTGCGTGAAGACTACTGTCAAGTCATGGCTGTTCACTTTCAGTTTCACTTTCACTTTCAGTACAGTCGAAGCAAGGAGCAATACTGTGTCGTGTATTTTGCTGAACAGAGCATGGTAAGTTTATTGTAACTGATCTGAAGAAAAAATATAATAAAAAACAAAACAAAACAATAATAACCTCTTCAATCCTCCAACCTGCTTGTCATTAGCTACGTACCTCTCAAGTTAGCAAGATAACGTTAAGGTAACCTAGCATAGGCTATTGCTTTGTAAAACTTTATCCAGAACAATAAATCTAACGTAGAGATAAATATATATCAGTGTTAGTAACGTTATCTTTGTTGTCCTCAATGAAATGCACTGTTTGTCTGAAATCTTTACTTCTCTGCAAAGAAAAATAAATGTTGCTTCAGTCAATACTAATTAGATCTTCACCATATGCGGATGACTGTTTAAACTATGAACAGGGAAGGGCGTTTCTTTGTTAAATTTATATTTTTGTAGCACACTTGATAACTTTATGGTGAATAGTGGAGGACAGAAAATGTGAACGTATAGACTTCGAGTGTTAAAACAGGTTTAAAAGTAGCTGTTTGCTCAGATGTTTTTGGGATGGACAAAACTAAAAAAAATTACATCCATTATATCAGTTATCAACATTAGCCTTCCCCTCCCAATATCAGAATCGGGGATAGTCCAAATTTCCATATTGGTCGGGCTCTGATTAAAAGTTTACGATTCTAAAGTTCATAGGGTCCATTAAGTACAACCAAAAAGTTTATTAAAATTCATAAAGACATCAGCGTTAGAGGGACTAAATGTTTATTTCCTCTCAGTGACTACTTCAGTGAAGCACAAAGAGCTTTTCATGTGTAACAGAGCTGCACTTTGTGACTTCACTTGCTACAAATGCTTGTAGATGTATTGGTTTAAATGCTGTGAAACTTCAACACTGTGAGAGATAAAACTGAAGAAGACGTACAGATCAGCACTCAGATATTTCATACAGACAACAAAAGATTTCAATGTGCTGTAACTTGCACAAATTCAACCTATAAGGCATTTTTACGCCTAAATTAGCCATAAACTACTTGAAATTTCACTTTTTAAACCAATGCAGAAATGATGATTTATATTCTACATGACTTCATGGGCTCCAGTGACCCTATGACATGAAATGGAAGATGCGGGTAAAGATAATGGACGGATGATTTCTTCTTTCTCATGTACTGCCGGCTCATAAAGCACTGAAATGGTGCAGCTTTGATGTTTAGGGTATTTAAAAATCTATTTGCTCTCTTTTAGCAGTGAGTTTAGCATTTACTTGCAGTCTGAAGGCACATCAGTGAAGACACGGAGCAGAAATTCGCCCTGCTGCCCAGGGTCAAAGGTTGTAGGGATGATGACATAACGGCCCTCCTGCAGCTCCTTCCTGAGGAAGACGCAGCGTGAATTGATGTAGATGGAACCTGCTACTTTCTGCTGGGCTGTGTGCATACGGTACTTTCGATTCAGTTCCACCTGCAGAATGAAAAGGAATAGCGTGCTTTTCTTGCTTTATGTTTTCTTAACGTTGTATGTGTTTGTTTTTACCCGGTGAATATCGAAGCCTATAGCGAGATTTTCCCCTTTTCCTTCCTGGGGTGTTGCTCTTTTCTCTTTTTGTTGTAAGCAGATCAGCACCTCATCTTCCACCTTCTTCACATCAAACACATACTGGAGGCAGAAACAAAAGAAAAGAAGACAACCTTGTTACCCCTTCGCACTGGACACATACCGCTCACTGAAAACCACAACACGTGGACCAACCTGAGGGTTCTGCAGGAAGGTGGTCTTGTGATTGATGCAGCCGCCTGACCGGTTGCGAAGAGGATCTTGACGGTGGATCCAGGACCCCCTCATCACCTCCTCCTCCCAAGTCTTATGGATACTCAAGTAGGAGGTGTTGATGAGGCGGCAAAGGATGAGGTCGGTGAAGTACTGGCAGAAGTCGTCGAACGTCATCCTGCAGAAGGACAGGCAAAAACGAGGAAGACTGGAGAGAGTGGATAGTAACTGGAAGAAAAGAAGATCTTGAACAAGTGCAAAATGAAAGAAAATAGGACCAGAATCAGAACAGTTCCATTTAACAAGTTCACAAAGAAAAGCTGTGTTCACATGCAGTCAGACTCCATTTATAACAGCAGCACCAGAATCATTGTTTTAGTATTAAACATTTCTCCTAAAACTGGTTTCATGGTGAAAAGAAAAAGCTTCTTATCAGAAAACTGTTAAAGGTGGCAGCTTTAGCTGCTAAATGACTGACCGAAGGTGAACTGTTTATATTGAATAGACTGTTGGGAATCAACATCAACATTTAAAATCTACAGATCTCTCTTGTAAATGAGACAGCCCGTTTAAACAATAAATAAATAAAATCAATAACTTGAACTATTAATGTGTTTTAAAGCAGGGGTGTCCAAACATTTTCATATGTGGGCCAAAACCTTGAAGATGAAAGGAGTTGTGAGCCATAAAAATGTGAAATACTGTACATACTTTTTTATTTTTTATTTTATTCAAGCATAAGCATGTTTAGTGTCTGGTTTGTTTGTTTTTTAACTCAGTGTAAACAATATTTTGGAGAAAGGACAAAATTTACTCATTTTGGTGGAGGTGTTCTAAATTATTGTAAAACCAAAACATTAAAAGCTTCATAAACAATGTTTTATTACTTTATTTTTTAATTTAATGTATTTGATTTTACTGATTATCAAAATATTGTATTGCTCATTTTGAGATTTTGTTTTTTAATAATTTTTGCTGTTAAACTTAAAAATTATATTAAAAATGGTCATTAAATTTGTAAAAGGTCTACATTAATCTTTTAAGCCTACTATCCTTAAACTGCAGTTGTGGGCCACACAAAATCACTCCAAGGGCCACAAATGGCCCCCAGGCCACACTTTAGACACCCCTGTTTTAAAAGGCCTGTGTCAGAATATCTTCAGTTTTCCAGCTGCTGAATATTCAGTACATATTTTATGAATTATCTTGAATATTTTTGTTCAGAAGGATTCAGGGACCAGATATCTGAATACAATACAGCATTTAACGATCAGGACGCTGTGCAGATTCTTTTTACAGTTTCTATTTCAGACTTCCTGCCCAGATCATTTACTGTGTCCATCAGGAACACACCCGATGCTTCTGGGAAACAATTGAAACGCTACTGGAATGAAAATCTTTGTATTGAATGACCACGATCCGATCGGATGGCAGAATCTGACGGTTCAAAGGAGGGTGTGATACCACAAGATTTTACTAATTCTTCTGCAATAGTCTTCATTTCACCAGCTGGATTTGTGAATGAAAGCTTGCGTAGATAAATCTGGTACGTTTGCATTCTATTAAGTAGAAGTGACATTAAGGTTTGTGTATTGTCCCTTTAAAATGGGATTAACCTGCATAAATAAAGGCTGAATGAATGAAAAAAGAGGAATAAAACAAACAAATGGTGGCTGTAGTCTGCTGTTAACATAAGAAAATCTGCAGAAGCATTAATAAGAACACACACAGCACAGTCGCTCCGCATTGATGTAGAAGCATCAGTTTTTTTGCCTCAGGTAATCAAATAAGTATAGATCAATCAGTTAATTCCATTTTAAGTAAAGCTTTAAAACCATGTGAGCGTTTGTGTTTCTCACCAGAACTCGCCGTCGTCCTGCACGGTGACGCCCAGCTTCTCTCGTTCACTCTTGCTCACCTTGTTCCACTCCTCTGAACTGCAGTGAGCGAGAACACATGAGCTCATTGAAACAGTTTCCTCCAACATACCGATGTCTAATATACAGTATTCAGTAACCCACCGGATTTGATTCCTACAATATTTGATAGATGTAAAATTTACTCAAATGTTCAAACAGACAACAGCTCACTTAAAAAAAATTTTTAGTCACAATAACTTAATTTACAACTTAAATGTGTTTCATTAATGTTGGGGCCAAAGATACAGTAATTATATATTTAGTATGAACCAACAGATTAATCAAGTCTTTATACCAGGAGATCAAATGTAATATCATCCATATTATTTACATTTCTCCAGACTTCACAAATTTCACTAAAAAGAAAGTTGCTTAAAAAAAATCAATCAATCAATAACTGATTAATGTTTAAATAGACAAATGTTTTTCAAGTGACACATGATAAATATCTTAAACATTCAGGTTTTTATAGTTTTTCTACTTTCTTTGATCAAACTCAATAGTTACTGGCATTAATTTACATTTTGAAACCGTAGTTGGGCCATTTTGCATCAACCCAATGATTTCTGTAAATGCAATAAAAAGTCAGATCTTAAAATAAATAAATCTGCTGCAGCGAGGAGATCCCTGTCAAGTCCAGATTTTAATTCAAAATCTTACTTCTAACCTACAAAGCCCTCAACAATCTAGCTCCATCTTATATTACAGATCTTAATGATCCACATTTTCCTAACAGAGCATGTCGCTCTCAGACTGCAGGCTTACTCGTGGTTCCTACAGTTTCCAAAAGCAGAATGGGAGGAAGATATTTTAGTTCTCAGGCTCCTCTCTTGTGGAACCAACTTCCAGTTTCTGTCCATGAGGCTGACACATTGTCCAGTTTTAAGACTGGGATTAAGACTTTCTCTTTTTGATGAATCCTATAGTTAGGGTTGGCTTGTTAGACACTGGAGGACAAATTGACCTAATTTTTTTCAAATTAATTGTTAAAAATGAATAGTTTGCACTTGATATTATTTCTGTTAACATGTGATTCTTGACCTGCCATTGTGTATCTGTTCTTCTCAAACCCAGCCGCTCGAAGCAGATGACCTCTTGTCCTGAGCCTGGTTCTACGAAAGGTTTCTTCCTCATGAGGGAGTTTTTCCTTCCCACTGTCGCCTTCATGCTTGCTCAAGATGAGAGTTCTGCAAAGAAGATAAATTCAAAGCAGTCTGCTCCTCAGATAAATAATGTTGACTTATTATTATTTATGTGTTTCTGCTCCATGCCCTGAAACGACGTCTGTTGTGACTTGGTGCCATTTAAATAACCTGAATTGAATTGAACTGAAGGAATGAGCATTGCAAGATTTAGACAGTGGTCATCATGTGTTGACAAATCTTAACGTTTTAAATGTCCTGGTGGAAAATAACGTTCTGAAAAATATCCTGCAGCGTTGTGTGACGCCATCCTCAGATTATGAGTTTGTGAATGACTCTCAGCTACCACAATAAATTTTAGCTCAACATCTGTCAAATTCATAGACTTATAGGCATTTTTATGTTGGGTAATGTTGATTAGAGGTGGCGGCCGTCTTGGATTCAGTTTGGATTCAGAAACTTTGGAAACGAACAACAAGATGTGAGG
Source organism: Simpsonichthys santanae (assembly GCA_031762415.1). Classification (NCBI taxonomy): domain Eukaryota; kingdom Metazoa; phylum Chordata; class Actinopteri; order Cyprinodontiformes; family Rivulidae; genus Simpsonichthys; species Simpsonichthys santanae. The sequence continues at coordinate 5,408,187 of JARVLU010000324.1, forward strand.
CCGTCTTCAAACATGAGGCTCACAGAAACACACTGTTCATGTCAAATTCAAGTTGGACACATAAGATGTTTCGCATTATGACTCAGACTTTCCTTACATTTACCAGAGACGATCATACGCCCCCCCCCCCCCCCCTTCCACAATCTGACACTAATTTCTCCTCCACCTCTCGGCCCCCTCCCCAACATTTTCCTCTGCTCAGGGTCTCTCTTCACACAGTTTCAGCGTAAAAACGCTTACATGTGCAGATGTGTAAATTGTGCCTTTTTTTTTCTTTAGACATTCCAGTTCTTTGTGGCTGTAAAGTTTTTTTTGTTTTTGGCTTTAAGATTAAAGTGCCCCCCCCACCCCCCCACCCCCTTCCTCAAATACAACTCTCCTGAGGTTTAAATGTGACATTCAACTTTTCTAGAGCAGTAAAGAAGCAAGGACGGAGACAATTGTGCAGATTTGTGAGCGTGTGTTTTAATGACAAAGACCCCAGCTCTGGATCTGGAAGTAATCATGTCGTCCTGGCTGCGCTCCACGGCCCCCCTCCCTGTGATGTAACCAGAGCACTTTTATTTATTTTATTTATTTTTTGTCTTCAGGAGGGTTTTCTTTTCACTGAGGGGATTTTTCTAAAAGTGTCTTTTCTTTCTTTCTGTTTGCTCGTTCAGTTTTATTTATGTTAAAGCAGACAGGTATGCTTTTTGTTGCAGCGAGGCTCATTTTTCTCAGTTTGCAGGGGTTTAGTTGTGTGTGTGTGTGTGTGTGTGTGTGTGGTGGGGGGGGGGGGGGGTTGTCTTTCAGTCCCAGCCACAGGGCCTCCTCCCACCTCCTCATACTGTCCACATGCAGACACAATCCAAACATCCACATTTTTTACATCTTCAACGCCTCCTCTCATGTGTTCTCCACACAGTGAGGGACATCTGAGTGTAAACTCAGATAAATCAGTAAAAAAAAAAAAAAAAAAAAAAAAAACACTTTTTGTTTAGATAGGACAGTTGGAAATGGAGGATGGACGCTGTCATGAGACTCGCAGTCCTCTGCGGTGATTCACTCAGAGCTGGAACATGATCTGATCACATGATATCGATTACAGAGGAGCTAAAGGTCAGGACTCGCCTCTCAAAGACACAAAACGTGTCAGCGGGAGAGATTAAAGATGGATTCTTCGTCCAGATCTAAACTTCTTCTGATGAAGCTGCTCACAGTCATGTGCACAGTTCTCTGCCCAGCCAGAGAGGGGCAGCAGCTGGAGCCTCCAGCTGCAGAGTAAACACACTCTCTCCCCTCTTGAAGGTGGGAGGGGAGAGGGTCCCCCTGTCTGCTCCTTTGTCATGGGAAGACTTTCCTCTGCTGTTTCAGAAGGACTTCAGCTCTCACACAGACACTCATCAGAGAAGCTTTCAGCCATGTAACCGAGGCACAGAACAGAGGTCAGTCTCTTCTTTTTAAAACCTTTAAAGCTCATTTTTACTCTTTTTTTTTTTTTTGTAAAGTGCATTTTTTAAATTTAAAGAGCACTAAATTTAAATCAGGTCGTCTTAACTTCCGTAACTTACATAAGTCATCTTCTGCACAGATGTTTTATTCAATGTTTTAGTGTGCCAAACTGACTTCAGCTTGATAATGGAAGAAATAGAACAAATATTTCTAAGTTTCTTACACGAGAAGAGTGGAAAGATTCACAAATTTAATTTTTGACCTGATTTGACTTTTATCACTTACCAGTGCAACTACAACAAGACCTGTTGAGTTCACAGTCAAGAAAAATTACTACTATTCAATAAAAAGCATAAAACTCAGGTTGTAATTAAAATGCATGTGCAATGTAAATGTACTCTAGATTACTTGGTGCTCAAATGCCTTAGTTGTAACTTACATTGTAATCTGATTACGGTACATGCTTTACCTGCTACTTCTTAGCCCCTTCTCTTTCCAAACAGTTCAGTATCTTCATGTTTATTTATCAGGTAGTTTAATACATCTAAAACATCTGGGCTCTTTCGATGACCCAGTTGTTGTGCTGGAGCAGTAGGGGTCAAAGGTTGGGTCACATGTGTCAAACTCAAGGCCCGAGGGCCAAATGTGGCTCTTGTTAACATCTTTTCTGGCCCCCAAGATGACACTTCAAATGTAAAATATCTCTATTGTCTGTCATTTTGTTTAAAAACCCAGCATACTTCATTTAGTGCAGACTACCTTGGTGGTCAACTGTGAAGTCAACAAAAAAGTCATTTGTATTATTCAGTTTTTTTTTTTAATTATTATTATTTTGATGTGGAGCAACAAATAACTTTAAGTGAACCTGCAGCCAAGAAAAGTTTTAGGTAGCTCACTTGAGGTGATGTATTGGTTGACATTGACCCTTGGTTTGAACCAAGTTTTTAATTATGATCCCCTTTTGTAACCAAGTTTGACACCCCTGAAATATTGGGCCCAGTCGTTCTAGATGAGCTGTGTTGATTCTTCACTGTACGCCATTTTGAGTCAGAAGTTGATCAAATCAGACCTGACTAACCTCTGCTTTAAGAAAGCAAAATGATAAATATAACCTGTAAGATGTTTAATCTGGTTGACTTTGTTAAAAATTTCAGTCTGCAGTACAGACGGTAAGAAAAGAAAAAAAAAAGAGAAAAGCTTTAAAGAAAAGCTTTGCAGAGAGTGGTGAAGGTTGTTGGAGTCAGTCTCCCCACCATCACAGACATCTATAACTTCAGATGCAGGAAGAGAGCCACCTGCATCATGAAGGACCACACTCACCCAGCACACACACTTTTTGTCCCACTCC
>JARVLU010000324.1:5498363-5509536 GCA_031762415.1 Simpsonichthys santanae
CAAGTACTTTTACTTTAATACTTTAAGTATTTTTAAAAGCAAGTACTTATTTACTTTTACTTAAGTAAGAACATTGACATGGTACTTCTACTTTTACTAGAGTACATTTTTGTCTGTTTATTTGTACTTTTACTTAAGTACAGTGTTTGAGTTCTTTCTCCACCACTGCTGGACCCCAATGTAAGTTATTTCTTCATGTAGCTTGAGTTAATATATTTTTTATTTTATTTATTTATTTATTTTTTTGCGATAAAGCAGCTCCACAACTTCAACATGAAACAACGAATGGGAGAAGCTCTGATGCATCTGTAGCTCAAAGGTAACTGTTGTTTTCTCATATTATACTAAAACTTATGGACAAGTTATACAACAAACTTAATGTAATTTGTCTTTTAACGGATTGGAGTCCGTATACAGGTAGTCCCCGGTATCCGGCCGAGATCCGTTCCTAGGGCCCGGCCGGATACCAGTTTAGACTTAAACCGAAACTGCTCGCACGTGGCAGCCGTAAACGCGGATTTTAGACTGAAATCGAAACCAAAACTAAACGGCAATCGGTAACGTCTTTTTAAACACGTTTTTTTTCAATGTAAAACAACTGCGCACTTAGAAAGCTGTTTTAATGTGTTTCCAAGCAGTTAGCTAACAAAATACCCTAAAACAATGAAAAAAATCCTAAAAAAAAAAACAAATGCTGCATAAAAAAGGCAACGTAAGGTGTGATGACATCACTGGGGGCGGCGCCGTAAACGCGAAACACCGTAAACCGATGACGCCGAAAACCGGGGACTACCTGTAATTGTCTTTCATTTGAAATGTGGGGGCTGGGTAAAAATGCGTGTTGTCGTCCGCATTCTCTCTATGGGCATTATAACCTTGACATTCTGCGTCACCGAATGGGTTCGTAGAGCTAACCTGTGGCTGAGCGGGGCCGTGACTTGGTGCAAACATGTCCCCTCCTTTAGTGTTTGAGCTAAAACAGCTTTTATCACAGAAAAGGGTTGTAATGTTCACATTTCCCCACCGTCACATCTTCGGTAGCCTTTCTACACTCTGCGCTCTCGAACGACATATCCAATGTCATAAACGGGTTGGAATAATCCGTTTCAAACCCATTGTTTTTACAAGGGTGGCGGGCGGCAGCATCCATCTTGTGGTTGTTAAGCAACAGGCTAATGCAGCGGGCTAATGCAGTCTCTCTGCTTTATTGCAAGCCGTTATTATCTCTCTTATTCAATGCTCACCACTTATCCAGCAAGGTGAAGAGGTCCCTTTGTGGTAGCCAGTGTTAACCTTTCCTGCTCAGTCCTTCATCTGTAGTCAAAAGACACAGGGGAGATCTTCCTCCAGGGCCGAAGTCTCTTCTTCGGGGTTAACTCCCTCGCTCGCCTCGCACACAAACCACACGGTGGCGTGGAGGTGGTTGTAGGTAAACCCTTCTTTTAGTAATAACTCTAACTAACAGTTAAACTGGCAGACTTTTCTTACAGCCACGCTTCGGTCGCCGTCCACGCTACTCCACCACACATACGGTCTCTCTTTCGCTTCCCAAAAACCAACACATGCAGGTCTGAACATGCAGCACCCTCCTCTGACCGGAGGACGGCCACACACACAACACTTACACCACTCACTGAGCCATTCATCACATTCAGTGGAGGCACTTTCCGCAACAACTGTTTTCTGAGGTCCAAGGTCAACGCAGCCATCTACCAGGACATTTTAGAGCACCTCATGCTTTCTGCTGCTGACCAACTTTATGGAGATACAGATTTCATTTTCCAACAGGACTCGAAACCTGCACACAGTGCCAAAGTTACCAGTACCTGGTTTAAGGACCATGGTATCCCTGTTCTTAATTGGCCAGCAAACTCACCTGACCTTAACCCCAAATAAAATCTATGGTGTATTGTGAAGAGGACGATGTGATGCACCAGACCCAACAATTCAGAAGAGCTGAAGGTCACTATCAGAGCAACCTGGGCTCTCACAACACCTGAGCAGTGCCACAGACTGATCGACTCCATGCCACGCTGCATTGATGCAGTAATCCAGGCAAAAGGAGCAACAACTAAGTTTTGATGCTGTACATACTCATACTTTTCATGGTCATAGTTTTCATGGTCATACTTTTCATGGTCATAGTTTTCATGGTCATACTTTTCATGGTCATAGTTTTCATGGTCATAGTTTTCATGGTCATACTTTTCATGGTCATAGTCTTCGCCAACATTTCTATAAATCCTTTATTTTAATTATTGGTCTTAAGTACGGTAATATTCTAATTCACTGAGATACTGAATTTTGGGTTTTCAATAGTTGTCATTTATAATCATCAACATCAAAAGAAATAAACATTTTAAATATATCAGTCAGTGTGTAATGAATCAACATAATATACAAGTTTCACTTTTTCAATGGAATTACTGAAATAACTTTTTCATGATAGTCTAATTTTATAATTTGATTATTTATTAAAAATACAAGACAAATGTTTTGAGTGTTTTATTCACTTTACGTCTCAAAACAACGGCACTAATTTGTCAAAATAACAGCTAGGATGCTTGACAGAAGATGAGTGTTTACAAATGAAGCTCTGGTCAAAATGACCCACAAGCCCCAGTGTGGGGGTCATTTGACCTAAGGTCAGCAGGAGAGTTAAAACAGCAACAATCCACTTTGGTCTTGGATATGTTTTGTGTTCAGAGTGGCTAAAAATGTGATTTGAAAGACTCGGAGAAATATTTTCACTTAAAGCTGCAGTCTCGAGTACTTTTCAATCCGAGTTACAGCAGAAGCAACGAGACTTGAAACAAATATTTCCACAGTTTGAACATCGCTGCTCAAGAAAGAACATCAACCTCCATGTGTGAAACCAACCATCCGGTCTCAGACTGTGTTCCAAGTTGTCTGATTAGCGTTATCGCTTTGTTTTCTTGCTGCTCCGGTCCTTGAAGGTGAAGGAAAAGGAAGCGGTTTGAGCTGTTTAACATGCGGGTCTGATCCTCGGATCAAACCTTCTGGACTGAACCAGAGACAGTCTTCTTGTTGACACAGACACTGATGTTTCACTCTGATCCTTCGGTGTCGGAGGGATTTACTGCGGCACGGGAAGGTTGGAAAACTGCTTGTGTGGTTTCCAGAAGGAGCTTTCAGGTGCAGACGCGTTTCTCAGTTCTGAGCTCAGATTAAACACAATTCAAAATCCAAACATGAGGAGAAAGCTGCAGACGGTTTATTATTATTATTATTTTCAACATCTGCATCAAAACTAACACGATCTGCTGCAGACTGGTCATTCTGCTGATGAAATAAAGCAAAATTATTGTTTTTCCTCTTTATTTTTAACCTGATGGACTTTTTTATCTTTGGGTTTTATTGTGATTCCTTTAATAAAAACATATATTTTACAAATTTTCAATGCAGAAATTCAGTCAAACTATCATGTGATACATGTTATGTGAAGGCGTTATTTTTAAGAAGAATTAAAGATCTTATAAATGTGTGGGAATTATTGTGAACATGCTCATTGTTGCAGCTTTTCATTCTGTTTAAACATTTAAACTGTCAAGATTCAGAGGTAACGAGCAGAAACAGCCCCGGTGTCGTAGACGAGCGTAATGTCTGTCTTCTTGCTGGTTCTGGTCTTCAGGGTGCTGACCCAGTTCTTCACCTTCCTCTACTGTAAATGTCTCTGGCGGGGCCTGAAGTTTGTCGTCAGGAAGTTCACGGGCCGCTGCGAGCTGCAGAGAATCTGCTACAACAACAAGCACGGAGCTCGCAGGACCTTCAAGATCGGTAGCGTTACGATCCAACACTAACCCGACACGTCTAATTCACCGTTTGACGATAAACGTTCGGAAACAGCTCTGCAGTTAAAGGATTATTAGAGTCAGCGAGTTAGCGTCAGTTAACAATTAGCAACTCTGATTTCTGACATAAATTATTATTATTATATTTTACAAATAATTTGATTAGAGCTGAGAAAAAAATTAAAATTTTGGCAATTAAAACAACAATAAAACACAAGATGGTTCAAATTTCACTGATAACATGCTAACGGTAATTAGGGCCACATCTTTACATAAAGAAGAAATAACTAGTGAGGTGCTGGAGAAAAACTCTCCTTAACAAACAAATCTACAACAACAGTGTGAACTGAGAGCTGGATAACAGCTGAAACTGACTTTTAAAGCTAACACCAGCTAAAGCTACCTAACTGCTTAGAATAGCAAAAAGCTAAATGTTGCTAAATGCTAGCTAACATATGAAAAGTAGCTAAAAGTAACAAAAGGTTGACTAAAAACTAAAAGTAACAAACAGCTAAAAGTAGTAAAATGCTAGCTAAAAAATGAAAGTAGCTGAACAATAGCTAAAATTAAATAGCTAAAAATTAATTCATTCATTCATTGAACATTTACAGTACAGTATTTATATAGATTGAATGAATGACTTTTTAACCTTTTAACTAAAATCACTTTTAGCTATTGTTCAGCTACTTTAATTTTGTTTCATTTTCATTATTTTCATTTTGTTCTAAACACATTTTAAAAGCTAAAAAAAAAACAAAGCAAGCTAAAAGATAAAAAATAAAATAACTGAAGCTAGCCAAAAAAGTACAAAAATATATTTTAAGGTATTTAAAGAGCTTAAATGATAGCTAAAAGTAACAAACAGCTAGGTAAAAGTAACATAGAATTAAATTAGCTGAGCAGTAGCTAAAAGAAACAAAGGATTAGCTAAAAACTAAAAGTAGCATAAGATACAGAAACAGTAGCTGAAGCAGATTTTGAACAGAACATAATGTTTTTCGATAAATTCATGAAATCTACAGGTATTTATGTGGGGAAAGTATTTGTAAATAAATGTAGTGATTTGAAAAATATAAAAATTTTATAGCCTGAGGAAGCTGAACTTTTGATATGTGAACAGCTAAAGTAGCTTAAAATAAAAAAAGGTTCAATACAGAAACAACTGGACTTTGTAACAGGAAGACGTTTCGCGCTTCATCCGAAGCTTTTTGCGAAACATCTTCCTGTTACAAATTAAGTCCAGTTGTTTCTGTATTGAACCTTTTTTTATTTTATCATGTCCTGGATGACTGAGAATCTTCACCAGCCTAAAGCTTAAAGTATGCAGACGTAGTTAGTGCAACAAAACAAAAGAAAAAATAGAAAAATTGAGGTGGACACAAATGTATACTGTATACAGTATTTCACGTCAGAATGTGCTCTTATTGTGAAAGGGACAGAATATAAAGAGAGCAGTTAAACGGTAATTTAGTTTTTTCTCCTGAGCTTGACGTTGGAAGACGTTGAGAATAAATCGAAACTCGAAATATTTTTCGTCTCTTTCTGCCGACTTCCACATTGGTGACGTGATCTGAACACACAACAAAATACTGAATCAGTTTCCACACAGAACTAAAATATAATTTTTAGGAACCTATACATTTTGATGTCATCCATACTGACTCCTGACTGTAATCTTTTCCTTCCTCAGAGTCATCCCTGCGGTACTCCAAGCATGAAGTACGTCATCTTTAAATCTTGCGTTTCGTTAAATAAACGTGAAATAAAACCCACGTTTTCTGCTTTATGCCTGTTTTGTTCACGCCTGCCGTCTTCCTGTCCTCTCCAGCTGCTGCAGTCCGCCCTCAGCGTCCATCCTGACAAAGTCGAGAAAACCATCGAGGACATCGTGGCTTTGAAGAAGATTAATCCGGACACCAACCCACAGTAGGACACACACTCTGTTTCTGCTGCTGCTTCATTTCTGTCAGAATCTTTCAGTAAACGGGAAGTTTTTTGTCTTCATTGATGTTGAGAACAGTTCAGATCCTTGTTGATGAACCCTTCAGACAGATGTTTCTGACTGTCTGCAGGCTGGGCGTCTCTCTGCAGGCCAGCCTGCTGCAGATTGTGGGCTACAGGAGTCTGCTGGCGGAGGTGGAGAAGCTCCGCAGGGAACCGTACGACTGTGAAAACCCCGAGCACGAGGACACGTTGATGAAGGTACGAGGCTCTGCAGCCTGGAGCAGTAAAAAAACCACAAGGAGCATTTGTTTTCATTTGATCCAACCTTAAAAACGTCACTGGTCTCCAGTGAACCACCACAGAAGAATCTGTAAACAAACATCCACAGCGTCCTCCTCACGCTGCGTAAGAACATTTTGTGCTGTTGTGCGTCCTAATTTTTGTTGCCGCTTACCTGAAGTACGTGTATGTGTTGTAGCTGTGGAAGGAGCTGCGCCCCGACACCCCCCTCACCAGCCGCATCTCCAAACAGTGGTGTGAAATCGGTTTCCAAGGCAGCGATCCCAAGACTGATTTCAGAGGCATGGGCCTGCTGGGTCTGCACAACCTGCTGTAAGCTCTGAACAGAAACCTGCTGACGTCTGAACTCACCGAGTCCACACACGTGTGCACTGATTCTTTTGTTCTGTCTCATCTTCCTGCAGGTATTTTGCAGAACATGACAAGGCCACTGCTCTGCAGATGCTCCAGGACTCCTTACAACCAAAGCGCAAGTACGCTGATTTAAAACGGAGAAATGTGATTTTCTTTATATCGGCTCTTATTAGATGTTTTTATTTGGATGAGGTTAGATACGTTCTTGAATCACAACTTGATAAAACATTAAATTTATGTCCAGTGGCTAAAATAGTGACAAAACTGTAGTAAAAAACTAAAAGAGTGATACAAACTAGAGATTAAAGTGAAAGAAATTGCATTTTCTGCCAAAATACACTGCTAATGTTGAGTGCTGGAATTTGCTAAAGAAGTTGAAAATGAGTTGTTAAAGCTAAAAGAAAAAGAATAGAAATAGCTAAATGCTCACTAAAGGCTAAAAGTAGTATAATGTTAGATAAATGCAACAAAAAGCTGGTTAAAAGTATAAAAATATTAGATAAAAGCAGAAAACACTAGCTTGAAATAGTAAAAACTTAACTAAAAGCTAAAAAAAAAAAAAAAGAAATTGGTAGCAAAATGACTAGAAGAAAAAAAAACATAGAGCTAGCTAAAAGCTAAAAGTAGCAAAAAGCTGGCTAAAAGGTAAACGTATCAAAAGTTTAGCGATAAAGAAGCTAAAAGTCGCACAAGGTGAGCTAGAAGCTAAAAGTAGCAGCAAAAGTAAAAGCAGCGTAAGAAAATGTAAAATAAAGTGTGAAAAAACATTTTGAAAGAACTGAAGATATCTCAATATTTTGTTATAGTGAAAATACAGTATGTGTAAAGTTAAATGTTTAAAACGTTAAAAAGCCATTGCAATAAAAAAAATGAAAAAACATCTCCTAATTGAGCTGATTGTTTTGATACATGAACAGCTAAAATTGCACAAAGTATGCAAAGGTTGTTGTCGAAAGTTTCTGCTAATGCAACTGTGGGAGGAGCCTCTTCTGCAGGGAGGGGCTTCAGGGCTGAAGCACAGCAGAGAGGGATGTTGTATTTGATCAAATTACCTTACTTTTGATTACAACTTATCTTTGTTTCCTCTCAAATTTATCAAGTTTTACTTCAAACGACTCAAACTACAATAGATTTGAATCTACAGTCCATCCTGCAGCTACTCCTGCTGATCTTGGATCTTTTTTAGCCTTGTTTGCTTTTTTTATAAACTCTGTTTCCCATCAAACTGGTGGCATGTAGATTTAACAGTTTGCAGTTTGAAAACTCTTATTTTTCTTGACTTTAAAGGGCTAAAAGTGTAACATCCTGAACGGATAATGATCGATAGAGTTGCTCATCAGAAGCTGATGATGGTATGAAGTAGTTGCCCCGCTGCAGCAGTTTTTCAACACAGCCGTTTAAATCAGCTTTTATGTCGTCTCTAAGCTCCACAGTCTCCCGTCAGCTGAACACCATTCACTCTGAGCTTACTGCATCCGCTGCTTCTCCGGTTTCTGCTGCTTCTGTTGTTCATCGTCAGCATAACAGCGAGCGCCATCACTTTTCAAATGAAGATTCTTATTTTTCCTCTTCTTCCACCTCCATTTTCTGCCATCCCCTCTTTTTTTTTATCTGCCTGTCTCACTCGCTGTAGGAGCTCACACAGACAGCCAAGGTACTCCCTTTCATTCAGTCACTGTTTTCTGTTTTGTTTCATGCATTTACAGCTTCAATAAGCACGATTAATATTTTCTGCTGTTAAATTCAATCTGTCTGAAACTAGAGGAAGTTCGGGGGGAAAACACCCGAGTCTTTAGATGTGATTGATTATTTGGGATTTAATCTACATAACCTGAGTTGATAGTCGTTGCAGGGTCAGGACCTCCGTTTTAACCTCTGGGACTCAACTGTACAAAGAATTTAATTAAAAGAGCAACATGTCGGTTATTAATTTAGGATTTAAGAGAGAATTTCTTTTGACGGCTGCTTTTTTTTTTTTTCTTCTCCTCATGTTGCTTCACACGTTCATGACTCAGTGAGATCAACAAGCCCGACTGGGAACAGAAGAACCTCGACAAAGCCATCGGGTAAGTGTCGTGCATTTGTTTCATCTCGTGTGCGAGGAGGAGGTGAAGAAGAAGAGCGCACGTGCTTATCCGTCAGAAACTGCGTTAATGTGCGAGAGGAGCTGAAACTGCTCTGATCACGAACCGTTAGTTATTTGAATGAACCTTTAAATGCAAATTAAACTTTGATGTGTTGAAAAATGACAAAATATTTAATAAATGATTTAACAAACTTTATGTTGCATGAACATTAGTCAGTAGTGATCAGTGACTGGGTGTTTCTGAAAAGCCACAATGTTTCATGGTCAAGTTTTTATTTGTGCTCCTGCTGCGAGGCCGACGAGTTGATCAGCTCTGATGCCTCCAAAACTAAAACGTCTCCTTTTCTTTGTTACACTTTGAACGTTATTTTTACTGCAAACCAACAGCCCACGGTGGCTCGAAGGTGTAAATCGTGAACAGCTGTTAAACATCTGTGACAGTTTGACTAGAAACACTGAAGAACAGATTTGTTTTGTGGAAAAATGCTCCAAAAACTGAATATCTCACCCGATTTGTCTTCAATTTAGTTTTGAAACAGTTGCATTGATAATGTACGCTTTGATTTTTATTCAACAGATTATTTTCTTTATTTGTTCGTTTTGTATACAAAGGAAAAGGTGAGCTTATAATAAATAAATAAATAAATAAATAAATAAATAAATAAATAAATAAAGGAGCATTAGAAAACTGGGTTTATTGAAAGTTGTCTGTTCCTCCTCCTGGCTCATTCTTTTTCCATCCACCCATCCATCCATCCAACCAATCATCCATCCATCCATCCACTCATCCATCCATCCAACCAATCATCCATCCATCCATCTACCCATTATCCATTCATCCATCTATCCAACCAATCATCCATCCATCCAACCAATCATCCACTCCACCACCTACCCGTTATCCATTCATCCATCCATACATCCATCCATCCAACCAATCATCCATCCATCCAACCAATCATCCATCCACTCCACCCATCTACCCATTATCCATTCATCCATCTATCCACCCACTCATCCATCCTTTATCTTTACCCACGTCTTCCTTTTCTGGTCATGGGGGTCACTGGTGCCCATGTCCAGCAGTCACTGTGGGAGAGGCGGGGGACACCCTGGACAGGTCTCCAGTCCATCACAGGGACACAGAGACAAACAACCATTCACTCTCTCACCTAGGGACAATTCAGAGTTCCCATCAGTCTAAAAAAAACATTTAGGTTTACTTTCATCCTCTGTTCAATTCCAGTCAAGATAAACTACCAGGACAAATAAATATTGTCCATGTCCAATCATGTATTATTCATGAGGAAGAGAAAAGTAAAGCCCACCCTTTCATTTTTATTACTGCATGATCAGATCATGTCCCCTGTAGAGGAGTTACTTCAGCAGTGTGTTGAGGGTGGGACATATTCAGGTTTATAAATGTCCTCCAAGGAGGACAACTGCTGGCAGTCAGGTGACCAGAATGAAGCTGCATCATTCCTGAAACTGATTTTAAAACAGAAAATAAAACAATCCTCTGGCGCCACCTGCAGGTCACACTTAGTATTTTAAAACTCCAGCTCTTTAAAAGATGAAGTGATTAAAGACATTATTTAAACTCTGCGTTTGCAGCGTGACTCACCCTGATGAACATGGAGAGCTTGAACAGAGCAGACATCGAGTTCATTCTGAGGAAGAGGAGGACGACGAGTTATAAAACTTCATCCGTGACACCGAAACGACTCGAGAGCTTCCAGAGCGGTTTTAAAACGTTTCCTTCAGACTTACAAGAAGGACGATGGTCCAAACCAAGACGAAACCGGCTCGATGGCTTTCCACTTCTGCTCATCAACAAAGCTCAGGAAGTCGTCTTTGGTGCGGGCGCCGTGATATTTACGGAAGACTCCGTCCTTACAGCTAAAATATCACAATCACCAAAAAGTAGCGTCAGATTGTGTTGGTTTAACCTCACAACAATTCAAACGACTGTGAACATGCAGTGTGAAGGTTTATTGCAGAAGAACAGCTGACATCAGCTAAAACACATGCTGAATTTTAGATGAAAACAAAGAACAAGCCTAAGTTAGCAGAAGAAAGCAGAAAAAACACACGTTTGCTGAATTAGGTTTAAATAAACAAATTAGCACAAAAATTAGAAAATTGGCTAAAAAGGTTGAAATTAGAAAAAAAATAGCTGAAACTGCAGAAAAAAGCTTAAACTACCAGAAGGAACTGGAAAAAGTTGAAAAGAGCTCAGAAATGTGGAATTAACTGAAAAGGCTAAAAATAGCACAGAACAGCTAAATAGTAGCTGAAATTCAAGATTTGTCGTACAAACCACATGTGGTACATGTGGTGGAATGAAATTATGTACATGGGGTCCCAGTTACATCAACAAAAGTATAAAATGTAAAAGAAAAACAGTGATAACTTCTAAGATATGAACTAAGAAAAACAACTAAAACTACACTAAGCACTGGTAACATTAAAACAATAAAAACAATACACCAAGCAGCACGAACATGAGTCTGTGTGAGCAGATGAAACATGAAACAGATCAGCAGCAACATGAAACAGATCAGCAGCAACATGAAACAGATCAGCAGCAGCATGAAACCGATCAGCAACAACATGAAACAGATCAGCAACAACATGAAACAGATCAGCAGCAACATGAAACAGATCAGCAGCAACA
>JARVLU010000324.1:5613428-5627774 GCA_031762415.1 Simpsonichthys santanae
GACGTTATCTGGAAAACATCATATACTATGAAAGGCTCTGTTGAAAGATTTTGGGACACTTGGCAGCCATTTATGTCTTGTGTTGAAAACATGTCAGTCAATGCCTGTCTGATGTGTCTGTGAGGCTGATCTGGTGTGGGAGGGGGTTTTGTCATATGTTTTTTTTTGTTTTTGTTTTTTCCTTTTTGTGTGTGTGTGTTCTGCAAAATAAATTAAATAAAGGCTAATAAAAAAAAACCTGCATCATAGTTCAAGAAATTTTTTTTGTCTTCGATTCAAGTGTTTGCAATGAGTTCCCATGACACAAAAATTACAACCATGAGATTTTGATATTGTTAAACTGACATCACACAGTAAATTTTAACATAAAAAATAAATGCACACATGTATTAAAACCATTCTTAAATAATATACAATTTCATTTTTAATTAAAAATCCAACAATAAAGGAGTTTCACCTGAAACATATACAGTATATGGGTAAAAAAACATCCGAAATTGTTTTATTTCTAACTGTAGTTGCTTTAAGCAGTCATAGAGTTTAGCTAACCTTTTGCTACTTTTAGTTTTTAGGATAATGTTTTCCTACATTTAGTTTTGAGCTAACATTCTGGTACCTTCTGTTAGGGTTATTTTTTTTAGCTATACATACATTTCTTTTGCCTTTAGCATTAAGCTATTGGTTTTGAGCTACTATCCTGCTATCTTTAGCTTGTAACTCAAATTCTGATACTGTACATTACGTTTATAGCTACTCTCCTGCTACCTTTAGCTTTGAGGAACAGATTGCTGCTTGTAGTTTAACCTTTGCTTTTAGCCTTTTGAAACTTTTAGTGAGCTGCCAACCTTTGGCTAGTTTTTAAGCCACTTTTCTGTTGCACTGAGCCTTTATTCAAAATGTTTGCTACATTTACTTTACTACCATTCCACTATATCTTTGACTTTTAGCTAACATTTGACTACATTTGATTTTTAGCTCTGGCTGTCTTTAGCTTGCCTTTAGCTTCCATTTTTGCTATCATTCTGCTTATGTTTGTAGATAGTCCTATGCTGTGCTTTTACCTGGTTTTAGCCTTTAGCAAGCCTTTTCCTGCCATTTAGTTTTAGCTTTTCATTCTGTTACCCTTAACTTAGCTTGACTTTTGCTACTTTTAACTGGTGTTTTTCAATTGAATGCTTTTAGCTGTTTCATTATTTTTTAGCATTTTTTTTTTCATTTTAGCTTTTAACTAGCTTCTTGTTAGCTTTAAGCTATGGCATTTCACTGTTTTTTTCTTTCATTTTTAGCCTTTTGTTTTGTTTAGATTTAGCTACCGTTTTGGTCCTTTTAGCTTTTAGATAATTTTAGGTTTTAATTAGCGTCATGCTAACATTTTTCCAGCTCAGTTTCAACTTCAGCGCTCTGTGTTTTAGCTGCTTTTCACAGATTTTCTGGTCGTGTGACGATTTGTGGAATTTTTCTTTCTGCAGAATTCTGTGAGCTGTTAAAAAACTTTAGCTGCTGCTGTGGCTGTAAAATCTGCCATCTTGATTCAAACAGTTTTAATGTTTATTTTAAAATTATTATTATTTTTTTTTTTTTTAAACTGCATATGAATTGAAATTGAACCTTAAAGCTATGAAGATCCTCAGTCATTCTGGGTTTTGGGGAAGTTCTCCCCCCCCCCCCCCCCCAACCCCCCAGTCTGAAGGCGCATGTGTGTTTAGCTGTGGAGCCGCATCCAGACGCACTGGCCGCCGCTGGCTGATGCCTCCCCCCTCCTCCCCCCCTCCCTCCTCCTCCTCCCCATCGCTCCTCATCTCGGTGCTGTTGCTGCGCCGGACGGACGGAACAACCGAGCGGCACTGCGGAGGAACATGAAAGAAGAAGAACATGGATGTTTAACCGGCTTTTGATTCTTTCTTCTTTTTTTTTTTTTAATTCTTCAAATTATTTTTTTCTTTTCTTTTTTTATTTTATTGCGTGAAACCCTCCCCTGTCATGTCGCTCTTGCTCCGGGGGTGTTAATTAAAAAAATCTGTTTCTAACGGAACAAAATGAGGATTTCTTGTCTCGGCTGGATTCTGTGGATGTTCTCGGGCTTTTGGGGACTGACTATGGGAGCTTTCCCGAGCAGCGTTCAGATCGGTGAGTGTCACATCTGGATCCTGACGATCCGTGCGTGGACGTCCTGCAACACCTCAAAGTCTCTGACACCCAGTTTCCGGTCAGACCGTGCAGTCAGGCGCCTCTCTGGGTCTGCGGGCTCCGGCGTGGATCGCAGTGCACTGCAGCAGATCGGAGCAGCAGTGTGCGCGCGTGCGTGTGTGTGCATTGACTGCTTTTTAACACTGATGGAGACCTCCGGGTCCTGCATGGCGCTGCTGCTGTAAAACCGCGTGCACAGCCCCCAACACGCGCCTTTTCTCTGATAAAAACCGTCTCCTCGTAGTTGAACAACTTCACAGCTTTCCTCGTGGGGGGAAACACGGGTGACAGGTTCAGCATCAGGCAGGTGGTTGACTGGAAGATAGGAGGGAGGCGAACTGTGACCTCCAGTTGTTGATCCAGGGGCGCATCTAGAAAGTTTTAGAAAGGGGGCTCTGATGAGGGCACACCAGTCTCTGACTGGAACACAAAGTTCATTTGACTGATATGTATTAAAATACTAGACCAATGCCTTTTGTACATTATTTAGACTCACTTCACCCTAAATCAAGGTTCAAGGTTCTTTGTCATGCACATCACATGTGGTACATGAGGTGGAACAAAATTGTGTACTCAAGGATCCAAGAATAGCAAAAAATATAAAGTATAAACATAAACAACAAGGATCTAAGATTTGTGCTAAACACTTATAATGTAAAATAACATGGTATGTTAAACAGCAGCCCGAACCTGAGTCTGTTGTGAGCAGATGAGCATGGATAGCAGCTTAAAGGCAAGAGATCAGCAGCATGGATTGTGTAAAATGGATTAAATCCATATGGAATTAAATCAGCCCGACTCAGCCGTAGCGTTGCATCAGTGTGGGCGTGTCTTAGCAAACCGCCACCCCCCCCCCCCCCCCCCCCACGAAACTGACCTTTGAGTAAATAAAAAGGAAAGTCACAAAACACTCACCATTCTGTGCCACCTTTTGCAAAATTCCCTTGTCTGAGTTAAGGCTACATTTTACCTCTAGAACATCTGGATCATGTTCCTAAGAACTGAAAGGGCAAAGACTGAACGCATGCCAGGCTGACCTGAAAGAGCCGAGTCGAGATCATGTGAAAGGTCCAAAGTGTCCTTATTATCTCTCATTGCTGGACCTGATTCCAGCAGGACACATCTGTATATTTGGAACCAGAGTCTGAGCAGATGTGGAGGCTCTTACCTACTCCTTCAAAAATTCCAAAAATACAACGTGGCATCAGCAATAAATTGGGTGTTTCTGGCTTCTATTGACTTTTTTACAGTTACTTTTGCACATGAGTAAAATCGAGCACCACATCCCCAAATAGCTATTTCTGGTGAGCGTTTATTTATCTCTGTTGTTTTTACGCTGTGATAATGAAATGTGATGTTCTTCGGTGTTGGAATGACTGCAGCTAAAACAGGTAGATATGAACACTATCATGATGCTGTGTTTCAACAAACAGGAAGTGGGCATGACACTTTCAAAGCCCCAAAGCTGCACATTAGTAACTGCAAACAGGTCAATGGGCTGGATCCAGTACAAGTTTTAAATCCTGCCCAGTCCAAATATACAATATGGCAGCATTCATGAATTCACTTCTGGCTCCAGTGACAAAAGAACGCTTGGTCACTCTGATAACTGCTGGGTTATTGTGATGACTCAGTTGCTGAGCTGGGTCAAGGGTTATAGGTTGGTGTTGTCAAATGTTGGGTCAAAACGTTTGATTGGTTGGTTCAGAGATGAGCCACGTCGATCTTCACAGACATTTTAAACCAGACAATGACCAAATCAGACATGAATGAACCTCTAACAAGATAAGATGACAAGGTTTAAGCAGGTTGGCTTTGTTAAGAACTGCAGTTTGTATTAGACTGTGAGTTTGGGCTCCTAAAATAGAAGCAGTTGGTGCTAAAGCTAGTGCTAGCATCAGCTATAGGACCAAGCCTGTGATGATCTAAAAAAGGCAGATTTTGGATTGTTCATTTGAATTTTTTTTATTTTTATTAGCTCTGCTGTAATTTAACAAATTACCAATTTAAACCAATGCATGGACAGGAAACAGTATGCTGGGTCAAACTACTGCGCAGAGTTTTGCTGGGTTACAAACTGAGCTGTGTTCAGGGTTTATGAGTCTTGAAGTTGCACGTCAAAACCAAAAGCCATTAGGAGCGTTAATATTGCTCATTTGAAAAATAATTCTAAACACCAAAGTCCACGCTCAATAATCCAGGTATACAATCCAACAGTGTTCAGTCACGTCATCTGGATGGCTTCTTTTTGTTTGTTGGGTGATGAGACGTTTCGCCCTTCATCCAGAGACCATCTGAGCACCGACATAACTGTTTTATTTTATTTTATTCACGTTTGAGTAAGCTGTTGAGAGAATCAGTTTTGTTTGGTGTTTCCTCACTGATGAAGCCTTCTGGATGGAGGGTGAAACATCTCAGCGCACACACACAAAAAAAAAAGAAACCGTCCAGCTGACCTGACTGAAAATTGTTGGAATCCCTCTCTAACTTTTTAATTCATATTTACTGAAAACACACATATTTATTTAACTGAGGTGCTTGTCAGTGTTGTGATCTTGTAAGCCTGAGGTTGCCAGTTCGAGCCCGTCATGAAGGGCAACCAGTGTACAACAATTGCCAAATCTTTCATGCACGTTCGCTCGCTGTGGCGAGCCCTGAAGAAGGGCGCAGCCAAAATAAACTTATTTACTTATTGAACCTCCAGAGACCATTCATAGAAACATGTTGGCTTGTTTTGTTCAACTTAGACCAGATGTTCTTCACTTTCATTTTTATTTAAAATACATGAAACTACTATTTGATCAAACAGTTAGAGTCCTTTATCTGACTTTTCCGTGTGTTCTGTGTTTTTCCAGAATCTCGCTTGCTGTCAGTACTTTCAGTCTGTCCTGCCCCTCCCATTTACACCTGTTCCCTGTAATCATCAGGCTCACCTGTCACCTCATCAGCTTCGGTCCATTTGTTCCTCCAGGTTTTCTTCTGTGATCTTTTTTTCTGTTAACTTGTATTTTTCTGCCACATTAGCCTTTTGATTTCATTGATATTGTTATAAAAACCTTTATTTTCTTGAGTCTTTGAGCAAGTCTGCCTTCTTGGCTCTAACTTACTACAGAACCTCAAAACAATGTTTTGTTTTTAAGATTATGAGGTTCTTCTTGGACTAAAAAGCTTTGGAAAATTCAAAATACCCACCAAACTGAAGCTTAGGTCTCTGGAGAACCCTGCACATCTATAAGGGTGGCTATTGTCCCCCCCCCCCCCCCGGACCCCCTTTAGTGATCCGCCTGTGGTGCTCATCACAAAACAAACCCTTTGCTTTCTTTCTTTAGCTTTCGCCTCCATGATTTTCTGATTTACCCTTCACTGAACGCCTGTTGCTGCAGGATGTTCAACTGATTTTCCTTTTCATATCAGTGATGGTTAAATCTCCAGGCCTCCCCCCAAGAGGTCAAAGTTCAGGGTTTTGTCACAGAACGTCTTCTCTATACGAGCTCCACAGGGGATGAAACCTACAGAATTGCTTTGCCATCATGTGAAGCACTTATGTAACCAGTTGTCGCTGATTTAAGCAAAGTGCTGCACACACTCTCAGCTGTTGCTCCAACATGGACTCCAGATATTTGTTTAAACGAATAACCGCTGCTTATTATCATTTGCTCAAACAAAACCGCTGCCAGATATGAGAAATGCTCTTTATGCAGTCCCCGTGTCATCGTCCTGTGTCTCAGGCCTGTCCGACCTGCGGGACAGGAAGAACAACGGCAAACGCCGCCGTTCATTCTAACATTTGTGTTTGCGAGTATCGGAGCTTCAGGGCAAACATGTCCCCAACCATCACGTGTTTGTTTAAAAGGAAATGAGAAATGGTTTTGAGCAGCGGGAAACTTGCAGCACAGAAACGCACACAGCCGAGCTTCACACAGACGGCAGGCTCCCATGATGAGGAGTCTAGTCCCATCATGCACTGCACACTGCGTACAGGATGTCCTGTAGAACCAGAGCAAACAAAACCAGATCTATCTACATATAATTTAGATCTTCAGGCTGATTCTTTGTGCTTCCAGGAAACTGAGCTTTAATAATTTTGTTAAGAAATCATCTCTTTAATCAAAGATTTGCCCATAAATTAGAAAAATGTTCATTTTTAATCAGCAGCAGGACAGATCTGACCTTTTTTTTTTTTTTTTTTTTTTTTTTTGTCGCTTGGGACGAGCAGGTTGAAAACAGAAATCATGAAGAGCTGTTTGCACAAACACATTTTCCAAACTTTAGGAAGAAGAAAAACAAATGCATGATTTTCAACAAGTGAAATCTGGAGTTAGAAGTGAACGGTTTGTGTTCATGTTGTTAACGCCACAGTTTGACCATATTTTAAACTAAAGGCTTTAGACAAAAAACAAGTTAAAGTTTATTGTCATTCGCATCACATGTGGTGCATGAGGTGGAAAGAAATTATGTACTCAGGGTCCCAGTTACACCCCAAAATAGCAAAAGTATAAACTATAAAAAGAAATATTAACTAAGGATGTAAGATTTACACTAAACCTAATAATGTAAAACAATATGATGTAACAACAGCAGCCTGAACATGAGTCTGTGGTGAGCAGATGGTTCCACCTCCTGCCTGTTGCTGGACTCATCATTATTTGTGATGCATCCAACCACCGCTGTATCATCTGCAAACTTTACAATGTGACAGCCTGGATGGTCATATGTGAGCAGAGTGAACATGAGGGGTCTCAGCACACAGCCCTGGGGGAAGCCAGTGCTGAGGATTATGGTGGAGGAAGAGAAGTTGTGGATCCTCACAGACTGTGGTCTGTTGGTTAAGAAGTCCAGGACCCAGTTGCATAGGGAGGGGCTTAGTCCTAGTGTGAGTAGTTTGTCCATCAGGGTTTGGGGGACCATGGTGTTGAAGGTGCATGTGAAGTCCACAAAGAGCAGACGAACGTAGGAGTCCTTCTGCTCCAGGTGGGTGAGAGCAGTGTGGACCACAGAGGAGATGGCGTCCTCTGTTGATCGATTCTTGTGGTATGCGTACTGATGAGGGTTCTCGCTGATGTCGATTGTAGCTTTGATGTGGGTCATGACCAGTCTTTTGAAGCATTTAGCGACTAACGGGGTGAAGACTACTGGCCGATAGTCATTCAGAACAAAAAGAGCATTGTGGGTAAGTCTGGCCCATATACACGATGTGCTCAGCCTCAAGTTGAATTAATGTTTGTGCCTCTCTTTAAATGAATACATTCAGATTTGATGAGTAACATTTGCAGTGCTTGAAACCTAATTTTCATAAATAACTTGTTCCTTAAAGCAATGGAAAATGTCAATTCTTGTAGTGTTTTACTCCATACCCAGATAATCAGTGACCAAAAAGAGCAACAAGGGAATAATTAACTGTTTATTTACAAGGTGACATCAACAGTTGACGGCAACTCAGTTGGGAGGGACTGGAACCCTGGAGGATAAGGACAAGAGTTAAGATGATGGTTTGGATTCTTGAGGATGATTCAAGATATTGTTTGTCTCTTACTGTTGGAGGAACGAGTCTTCACACGGGTGAGGATCCAATAGTTCCAGCAGTCCCAAATGAGGAAGTGGTGGAAGGTGAGGAATGACTGATAGGAATCACTAGGAGGCTTAACGATGAAACCAGGCACAGGAGGAGCACAGGAGTCGAAACACGTGAGAAACCAGGTTTAGTCTACTGGTCGGCAGACAATGCACCAGTGTTGAAGCGTAGTCATCAACTGCCATTTCTACTCCTACAGTCATTAGAATGGTGCACAGGTGTGCGCTTGTTGGCGCCATCTGGTGTCTGCAGGAGAAAAACTGGAACTCCTACAACTTCTGTGCCCAAGTTTTAAGGAACGATTTTGTGTAATCTGTTAGAACTCAAAGTTTGAGTTTGGGATCAGTCTCAGCTACTACCAGTTTGTAAAACTGACTGCGCTTGACGTTTTTGCATTCGCTAGTGTTGACAGCTGTGGCGGCCATCTTGAATCAGGCTGACTCCAAACGCTAATCTGTCTAGATGTGAAAGTCAAAACTGGATTGTGAATATTTTGGCTTAGCATTAACGTTAAGGTGAAAAATCTGCAGATCAAACCTGGACATAAATCAACGATTATTTTTTAAATTTGCCCTAAAACATGAATTTTAGGATGTGTGTTTTTGTTTGTTTATTGTCTCTTGTGTCGTATGATCAGGTTTATTTTTCTTTTCTGCTTCTTGTGTTCAGTTGTGTTTTCATTGTGTAGGTTTTGTGTATTATTTTTGTCACCACTCGTTATTTGTGGCCACGGCAGCAGTTTTTTTTTTTTAATAACAAAATAAATTTTATTCTTTATTTCATCGTGTCAGGTCTGTATTCTGAATCCAAACCCTTACTGTTACTCCACCGTGACAGTTAAGTAGTAACATTATTAGGTTTTGAATACGTTATTTAAACTGCACCAAATCCTGTTTGCCCCCGAGCCATCACACTGTTTATTTCCTCTTATTTCAAAAAGATAATTAGTTTGATATTCCATTTTAATTTTCTATTCTTTTCTTTTCAATACATATTTATATCCTCATTATTTTTCTCTGTGTGAAATTGTGTAATTCAAGTTTTTGAACAGTACTGTTCCATTTTTGTACATTTTGGTGATCTGTCTGTCTGTCATATAGATATAAGCCATCTTATAGATATTAAATATAGCAACTAAAACAAATAAGCAAAAATAAACACTTTTACCACTTTTATGATTCCGTTTGTTTTAATTTTATTTAAAAAGTCAGCTGTGGACAAAATATAAGCAGGAAAAACTAATAAAATCCACACATTTCTTATTTTAATCTCACTTTCAACTCCATCCAGACTTTAAAGTTCATCAGATCATGACATTTGCTGAAAAAAAAAAAAAGTTTGGATAGATCAGACAGATTTTGTTATGTAAAATGTGATTTAATTTCTGATGTTGTCTTGTATAACTGCAGAGTGGCTCGCAGAGGGAGCTGTGTTGAATGTTTTTCCACGCCTGGTGTGGACATCGCTCTAACCTGCGTCGTGTCTTTAAACCAAACACCACAAACTGTCGCAGTGGAAATGATATGTTACATTTAATTTGTCCAACCAGGCTTCAACAAAATAAGTCAATTATTTTAAAGTTTACATTTTTTTAAAGAGGTCAGTCATGACAAAGAACACACTGGCATTTTGCTTTAACTGACATTTACACGGCCTCATCCTAAGAAATATAGGCCTGAGTCTGGATTTGAAATGTGAAACGAACTGCCCCACCGTCACCTCTGACATTTGCACGGCCGTGAATGGCTCTGCTGAGATCTCTGTGAAAACCGGATGATAATGTAAAGAGACAAAACAAATAAATAAAGTATAGAGATGTCCCAAGCAGTCGTCTGATTTATGACTCTAGCTCAACTTGCATAAAAATCATAAAAAGTAGCCGGGTTGATCCTTCATGATGTTGGATGAACATCACCATAAAGTTGGTTTTACACATTAAACAGACGTAAAGACATGAAATCAGCCGGACTGTTCCTTTAAGACAAAGGTTTTAACAACAGGATGTTTTATTTTACTGCTTCTATTAGAGGACAGTTGATCATTTAATACTTTTCTTTCCAACTAAAGCATTCAAACGCTCAAACACTAATATAAAATAGTAAAAATAAAACGTCATATGACCCATTTAAATATAAACAAACACATTTAATCAAACTGGAGCCATCAATTTCTAAACTTCATCGTCTGAGTTGACACTTTAAGCAGCACTGATGGTCATGAAATATGAAAAATGATTCAACCACTTTATTGCCTAAAAATAAAAATTTTAATGTTTTTGTGAGTGTCCATTTGTCTGACTGTTAGTAAAATATCTCAAAATATATGCATTATTATTAATCACGATAATACAAATGAGGTTTTCTCACTTAGTTATATTTTACATGTTTTTATTATCATTTTTGTTATATTATGGTTAAAATGTCAGAAGAGTTGTATTTGGTAAAACTTTGATTTAGATTTATTGCAGTTTTTCAGTTTAAGACCTATTTTACTTTAGCTTTAAATTTATTATAGTACATGTTAAGGAAATGTAACTGGACCAAAACCCAGGACAGCGTTTTTTTAGTGTCCAACTCTTGAAACTGGTAAATGTGCAGCTTAATAAGACTTGTTCTAAATAAATGCTAATGTTTGGTTGTTTTACACTGACCCAGCTGAAGCGTCAGTCTTTTGTTAAAGTTTTCCTTCAGATACAGCTGCTGCTGTGGTTTTGATCTGCACAAAGAAACTGTATGTTTTGTGTAAATTGGGGGAAGCAAAGCCGAGCTTCTTGTGCATATAACCTCCTGGCAGGGCCGGCCCAAGGCATAAGCAAACTAAGCGACTGCTTGGGACCCCGGGGCCACTAGGGCCCCATAAGTGGAAGCACAGGTTTTAGGGTTTGTGAAGTATTGAGGAAGAAGCAACATAAACGGGTCAAATGTGTGGGTAAAGACTGTTTAATATTTTAAGTTCAGCTTTTGCAAATTGTTGCATACATTTACATAGTTGTAAGAACTGATTCAACTTTAATTTATTTTTTTAAACCATTTTACGTGGTTTCAAGTAACTGTTCATTTACATTATTTATTTCCTTGATTTTTAAAAAATATATAATTTTGTCTGTTTTTTTTTGCACAATTTAATTTATTTTTATCCATCTAAGTTATTTTGTTTGTTTGTTGTTGATCTTGCTTTACAAATTATTTTGAACATTACTGACACTTTTGTTGTAAAATACATTACATACTGGTGTTTTTTTTTATTTTTTGTCTCTCTCTCGCTCTCTTGTTACTTTTAGTACCACTAGATCACATGTGTCAAACTCAATTTCTGTGACTCTCTACACCCTTGAGGGCCACAGAAACAGAACTTCGTGATAACAGATGTGAGCTTCAATATTACTTTATCAGTCAAATCAGTTTTTTTTTCTTTTTTTTTGGTTCATGCCAAATTACTTGAAGTGTCATCAAATGTGGAGAAAGTTATATTTTACCAGTTTGTTAATAGTTTTATCAATACATTCTGCCATGTCCAGCCTTTTGAGGACAGTCATGAGGTTGATGTGGCTCAAAATGAAAATTAGTTTGACCCCCCCTGCACTTTATACACGTAGGATCATGTAAACAGGGCTGTCAGATTGCAATGAGTTTATGTTAGCTGGGTGAATGATCTGTTGATTGCACTAGTCCACATTATTAGCAGAAATATGGGGCCCCAAACCAAAGTTTGCTTATGGCCCAGGCTTGGGTCGGCCCTGTCTCCTGAAGAAATTTAAGATAGTTGGCTTATTCAAGGTCAAGCGGGGAAGCCAGATTTACATAACATTTGTGTTGGGACAGGCCGACTCTGCTTGATTTTTTTGTCTGCCTTCATATAGCAGTTCTGCTGGTACTTCTCAATAGCGACTCCAAAGAGCCAAATTTTGTGGTCACTCTGCCGGGCCGTGCTTGTAGCCTTCTCCAAAGTCGAATCCTTCACGCCAGCGAGTTCCTGGAGCCGCAAGTGGCCTGCGACTCCGAAATCGCATCCAGCTTAACCTGTATAAATAAAGGTTGAATGAAATGATCATGACAAGCATAAACAATGGATTAAAATTAACGTTTCTCAATGAACTAAGTGTGTTCCCAGCAGCTTACAAGTTGTGTCCAATTAGAACATGAAGTGCAACCAAGAATTTATTATTTAACTGAAATGCTAATCGTGATTTTAGCTTTGGAGGACTTGCTGCTCATGTTCAGGGCTGAACAGAGAAGGGGTTTGATTTCATTGTATCCTTTAACCTTCAGATTCTGTACAAGTCATGTTTTCATGAAAGGTCATGAATTTTTGAACACCTACACCCTGCGTTGTATTTATGTTTCAACTCAGTTAAACACCTACAGTGATGGGTGGCTAAATATTTATTGAGACAACGTACAAATGTGACTGAGGTCATGCGCTATTTATGGACAGTGGGAGTTCCTTCTCAAACCTTGCTGTCCCTTTTATTGATCTGAGTCATCGAAGATGGAGTTTCTGCAGAATGTCAAGCCTCAGCATGAAACCTGTGTTTTCATTCAACACAGCTGCAAACCATCACATCAGGACAAGTCAGAGCAGTGTCTCTGCGCAATTTATTAATAATAAATGGACCATTTTCATTATTATCACTTCCAGGCTGGACTGTTGTAACTCCACATGTGATGAGAATGACAATAACATTGACTTGAACTTGAGATCATCTCTCTCCAGTTTTAGCTTCTCTCCATTGGCTCCCTGTCAAATTCAGAATATAATTTAAAATCTTACATCCAACATGCAAAGCTACCATCAGCTAAGCTTAATGATCTTGTTCCATAATTTCCAAATAGAGCGCTTTATTTTCAGGCTACAGGTTTACTTGTGGTTCCTAGAGTTTCTAAAACTACAATGGAAGGCAGAGCTTCCAGTTATCAAATTGTAAATGGACTGTACTTATATGGCACCTTTCTATCCAACCATCTATCTGTTGTTAAACCATCTTCCAGTTTGGTAAATCCTATAGTTGGGGTTGGCTTGGGTTTCCGGTGCTATCCCTAGTTATTTGTAGGCTCACACTCTCACATTTCTTAACTCTGCTGCTGTCTTTACTCGCTCTATGCTCCATGTTTCTGTTTTGCCTTACTATAGAAACTACACCTGGACCAGTAATTTATGTTTGTCTGTGTCATGTCCTCTTTAACCACAGGCAGATAATTACTTGTCCAGAGCCTGGTTCTGGGTTTAATGGAGGTTTCTTCCTGTTAAAATGGAGTTGTTCCGTCCCACTGTCGCCTCATGTTGTTCTGGATGTTGCGACGACGAGAAGATTAAACACAATCTAAAGGCTTTCTTTGACAGATAACTTGTGGTATTTTGTAAAGTGGGTGAATGCTTTTGTACGGTGCCTGAGACGACTTTGTTAAGAATTATTGCTATGTAAATAAACTGAAATGAATTCAAGGAGCCCTTCAGGGATTCAAGTCACCTGCACCATATAAAAGCATCTTTGGGCAAGAAATTGAAACATACACTGCTGTTTAAGGTTGAAGCAAATAAAGAGTGTAAAATATATAACTAAAAACATTGTTGTCAGCATTATAAAAACTGTTTTTCTTCTTAATAGCAAATGTTTTCTTTATAAACAGTTTGTAAAGATTCACAAAAACAAAAATCATTACAGAAAACTAGCATGACAAAAAAAAAAAAAGCATAATTTTATCAAGTATTTTCAATAAAAACAGGCTAAAATGACCTCTAAACAATTAGTATAATGTAGTAGAAATAAAAGTGGGACATCCTAAAAAATTCTTTAAATGAACACCTTAAAGTAAGCACATACTGTAATATGTTTGCTGGAACATCCAGTGGTACTGTTATCGTTTTTAGACATTTAATGCAGCATCTAGTTCCGTGATGTCAGTGAACGTCGCATTTGAGTTTGTTCCGGAGGCAGCACGCTAACGTTCTTTCTCGTCTTTTAAACAGCATTTTACTGACATTGGTGAGCTGAAAATATTTTATTTATGTGGTGAAAACACGCCCTGTGTGTATATTATTGATTATTATCGATGACATAATGAAGAGAGCGACTAGAAAAAGGTTTTGGCTAATAGCTTTTTTGCTAGCTTCAACGTTGTCGCAACAGTTACAACAACTAGAGGGCGCGTTGGTCACGTGATGTGGCTCAATGGAGGGCCTTTGCTCCTCCAGATGATTCAACCTTTATTTATACAGGTTAGTCTCATTGATCCTCGAGGACTCATTTACAAGAGAGACCTGTTTTAACAAAGAATGATGTCAAGACAATCATAAGAGAAAGCATACAAATTGAGAAGAACAAATGAGAGAAAATGGTATTTAAAAAAAAAACAAAACAACAGCTACATTATAGTGATGTAGAAAGCTAAAAACCGGAACACGTCTGCATTGTTTTTTGCCAGGAACTTAGCAGATGTTTGAAGCCACTTAGAGAAGTCAAGGTCGAGAGCTTCAGATTTTTTTGCAAGATATTCCAGGAAACAGGAGCGAAGTAGGAGAAGGCCCTTTTGCCAAGTTCAGTCCTCACTGAGGGAACACTGCAGGTAATCATGTCCTGAGAGTGCACG
>JARVLU010000324.1:5644290-5655106 GCA_031762415.1 Simpsonichthys santanae
ATCCGGTATACGGCTGAATCGGTATACGGCCAAGCCGTTAGAACGGATCTCGGCCGTAAACCGAGGACTACCTGTATCTGAAAAACGGACTCATGTGCAGACACTTTTCTGTTTTGTACGACTCGGCCCTCTTGAACTGAGTAAGCTCCAAAAGATAATCAAGTTGTAGATGTACATCCCATAATCACTTCCTGAAGGTTTCATTTAAATCTGTCAAGTGGTTCATGAGTATTTTACTAACAGACTCAGGCATAAACATCCCCCACTATTCGTTTTAGAAGGCGGGCGATAACTATACAGCAGCGGGGTTACACAGTGCGTGACATTTTAAACCAGTGAAATTTGTTTCTGGCGTTTTGGGACGGGGACTCAAAGGAGGTCACAGACGCAGCCGACCCGACATCTTCAGGCAGATTGTTCCAGAGCGCCAGGGTCCTGACTGGAGATGCTCTGTTCTCTCCAGCCGTCAGCCAGGTCCAAACCTGCAGCATCTGTAAAACCGCACCTTGAAGTTAACGGCAAGACTGAGCTACAGTAATTAAACTGTACATTGTTGTTTCTAAAGGTCCCGTGTCGTCTTTAAAACACGTCAGCTCACATTCGCCCAGTGGACATGAAGGCTGATTTTCTGAGGCAGCTCGCAGCGGATTTGAAGGACGAGTAAAAGAAGCGAAATGTTCATGCAGTGTCCTTGACATTTCTCCCTGCTCCCTGCTTCGGCTCAGTCAGGGAATCAAAACTCAGATTATCGAACCGTTTTCCCTCCAGCCCATCACTTCAGCCGACCTCCCATCAGGCCTTTCTGCGCTCCAACCATGATAATGAATTGTCCTTGGATTCTGACTGGAGATCCTAAAACGCCCCTTTCTCTCCTTCAGCATTTAATCCGCTGACTTGCTCATTCCTGTGGGAACGGACTGCATGATGATGCACGTTAACGGCCCACAGAGAAAAGGCATTTCTCTCTGACGCTGCGAGCGACGAGAGCTTTGATAAGAAATGAAGGAGATTGTAGAAGGCAGAGGGAAGAGTTTGAGAGGAATGAATGAGGGAAGCAGACGAGTAAAGATGGGGGGAAGGGGTTTAAGAAGAAAACTGTTTGATTTTGATTTGTCATTATCAGCAAAAAGACAGGAAATGTAAAAGACCATATAAAAAGAGAGAAATGGAAATGAATGAAAGCAAAGTATTTAAGATATGTCACTAAGTTTTAACTCCTAGTAGGTGACTCAAAATTATGGAGAAACTGCAAGAGTTCTTGTTAAATTTTCATTCCTAGCTCTCCAGATTCTGAGTTTTTTTTTAATTTTATTTTATTTTTTTTACCAAGTGACAGCGAGCTGTGTGTGGCTATGTTTTGCACGTCAGCTTTTTCTAATTAAGTTTTGTTCGCTGCCTTAAAATGCACATTCTTGGCACTGCATATTATTTTGCTGAGAACCCGTGCAAACGTCTTGAGATACAGTATTTTGGAGACCCCCTACAAACGATGTTCACCAATTAATCTCCAGCAGTTACAGCCCAGTAACATACAATAACTGAAGTGGCTGAAGATTTATCTATGGCAGGGCTATTCAACAAGTGGCTCGAGGGCCAAATCAGGCCCACAGGTAGGCTCAGTTCGGCCCACCAATTGGTTTATTTTAAAATAAAACTAGATTCTCAGTCGTACAACAAACTTACTTAATGAAAGTTTTTGGACGTCCAGCCCCTGAGCTCTTAGCTTTCAGTAAATGTGGCCCCCAACAAGGCCACCATTACACCTGTTGGTGGATTAAATTGCACCCTCCGCTAACCAGGATCTGTCACTCTGCGCCTCCTCGAACAAGAATAAAACTCCCTCTGTTGTTACACACAGACTAACACATACCTTGCACATGTTGTACCAAAAACGTTCATGTTTATCTGTTCAGTTTTAGTCCAGCAAAACACTCGTCTCAAAAAATAAATTCATTATTTAAATCTTTCAACGCCAGGGGACATCGACACGTTGGTTGTTTTTTTTTCTGTGAATGTTTTTTTGTTGTGCAAGTCCAGCTCTCTTTGTGTGGATATTTTATATCAGTCACAGCGTTTCCCTTTAGTTTAAACATTAGGTTCAGTAGTCATGAATCAAAATGTGACTGTTCTCTGCCAGTCGGAGTTTGGTCAAGTTGTATATGTCTCTACGGTAATGATGTCACTCCTGATGTGTTAGCTTCTTATCCAAAGACAGGTTTTAGATGCTAAATTGGCACTGCGTGAACACACACAGACATTTATTGTTATGTAACATAACCTTCATGGGAGGCGACTGGTTCCATTTGAGAGGCACCAATCAGCGGTAACGTCTTATGGTTACTTACTGATCCTGTGGAAACGGACGCCTCCTGTAGTAAAATACATTTTACCCATCTTGTCCACCTACAATATTTTTGATTCTTTCAAAGCAGGTTCCTTTGCTCCTGTGCAGATATTAATCATTATCTTTTGTAAAGAAGATTTTGTGTAGATGGCTTCAACAAAGTCTCTTTTCATAGACCGTTGAAGTCAGACGTATTATGGTATAGTTTTTGCACGTTCGTACGTTCTCTTGTCTGGCACACAGTTTCTGATCTGTTTTAGACAATTTAACAAAACTACATATGCATCATCACTAGATGAAGTGTCTCGTACATGAGTTATCACTAAGGTCAAGGTCACAAATCATTACAAATCAGGGTCAAATATACAAGGTCTTTGCTGTTCGGGTCATTGCTGTATTATAGGTTGTCAATGGGCGTATAATGTGCCACATGCTGTACAGTACTCTTGTTTTCATATTTGCAGTTAAGCTTGTTGTCATTTAGGGGTTAAAACTTGAACTGTTTAGTATTTTTCTTCTCACAATAAGCAAGCTAGAAGCTGGACACCAACATGCACCTTTTAGAATTAAATTGTACACCCTTCATAGGTTGATTTAAAGTTATAGGGAGACATTCTCTGTTCCAGACTATGAGAAGGGCATTTTGACGAGTTACAAATGTGAAGTACAAGTCTCGATTAAAAATTGAGTTGACTGCCGAGCACACAAACGAGTCCCGTGAATCCTTCTGATGCAACTATTTAAACAAAATAAATAAATCGCCTCCACGTGTGGATAACGTACGCATTCTGCATCACATCCAGTGCATTCATATTCTGTTCTACCTTTTTGTGAGGAATCTGTGGCACAACTAACAATGACATATACAACTGAGAGATAAGGACGTTTACTGGAAAGCTTTTATATTTACTGACTTGTTGGCTTTTTCTGTTTATCATCTCGTAATGATTTTCCTCTCTAAGTTTATTTTTAGCCCCATCCCCCCCCCCAAATTCCTGCAACGCATTCAAACACACACAAACATACACGGTAGCATTCATGCCACTTGCATTCATCCAGCCCTCCTCCGAGTGTTATTTCCTGACTCTGTGGGGAGCTGAGGATGGGCTAATGAGGCAGACAGGCCAGATGATGCACCTCCTGGTAAAAAACATCCAAAGTTCCTTAAGCCTGCGTTTTACCCCAGAGATAATGTAATAAAAGCACGGGACGAGGCTGCAGCAGATTTCAGACCAATTTTTAGGTTTTAACGTAACAGTGTCAGATTATGTTCAAGAGTTTTAGAAACTTGTCGGTGCTCCTCACCTGCAACAGAAATGTTTTACTGCAGCTCATATTTGTTGGACAATCTATGCGCACATGATTAAATGACCTATGGTCATAATCTGTTGTGGAACAAAAGAAAGACTCCAATGGTTCTTTTGTCACATATAAACATCTCAGACCCAATAGAACCAAAAAAATCAAATTGTTGCAGAATTTCTGGCAGCGCTCTGCAGAGCAGGCTCATCGTCCACCAACTGTTTTTCTTCAATGCATTAATTTAATTAATACGTATAATTAAACTAATGCATTTGATGCATTAAAACCAATCCAACCTAGTTTATTCAGTTCTGCTCTAGAAAAAAAAGTGCCGTACATTAAGGGAACCTCTGCTTGGGTGGATCATAAAGCATTATCATGATCTGGTGATTTGTTGAATCCAATGTGCAGACTGACGGGGAAACTCGAAGGTAAAGTACAAATAATATTTATTAATAAGAAAACAAAAGACTGACGTGGCAGGAAAACTTACATTCATTGACTAGGAGACACGGAGGGAGACAGAACATGAAGCCTAGACAGGACAATCCATAGGACAGAAACAACGAGGAGACACAGAATATATAAGGACACTAACAAGAGACAATGACAAACACCTGGGGCGATTGTGATAGAGGACAGGTGTGACAGGAGCTGGAAGACACAAGGTTCACAAAACAAATGCACAGGAAATCAAGATCAACAGTTCTTTATAGACTTTCTGAAGACGTTAAAAGTTTTATTTATTTTTTTTGTATGTTTTGTTGTTCCTGACCATAAATGATGCTTACAAGAATGATTATGGACAACAGGAGGGGAACGAGATGAATTGTGGACGTAAAAACAGATTACAAGCAGAGGATCATTATGTGAACGTCATGTCTTTAAGAAACCGTAAAGAAGCTCCGGCAACGCTGCATCGTCTTATTGTTGACCTACTATTTGGCAAGTTTTCATTTAACAGGTCTTTGGGAATCACCTTGTGGTGTTTTACACTCCAAACTGCAAAGTGTTTGGCTTTTTTGTAGGTTCAGCAAAAAAAATGTATGTATTTAATAAAAATTAAAAAAAAATTAAGATTTTTGTGACATGAATGTCAATGCAAAGCAGCTCAAAAAACAGAGAAAAAGCAGCCAAAGTTCAAAGAAAGACCGCAAAAATAATCAGTAAGTGTAGGGAACTTTTGATTGAAACGGCCATTTAACGAGTACAATGAAGTCTGGCTTCTTTGAAGCAAAGTACAAATATGACTCAAGGCTTTTGCACAATACCAACATCCTACTTTGTAATACTTATTTAAATACTTTAAAAGCCCATATGTGACCCAAAAGAGTCACAACGAGGAGGAGTTTTTCAGTATTAAAGTACTAAATCTCCTCTCAAACTCTCCAAGCTCCAAAATGACTTGTAGTTTGTTGAAATTTGGTGATTTATCTCTTGATAGTGACAATCTAGTTTTATTTATGAGAGTGATGGTTTGAAGACTTGATTTTTATTAGTCTGGAGTGGTCTGGTTGTAATTCAAACTCTATATTTGAAAAGGGGGGATCCCCCATGCTTCACTATGATGCCAAAAGGAAGTCAATGCAGCCACCAATAAAATAAAATAAAGGTTAAGAAAATGAGAAGGGTTATGAAACAAAGGATTATTTCTGAAGACATAGCTGTTAAAAAACCTCAACGTACGGGAAGTTAGGAAGATTATAATCTGTTTTAGTTACCAGGATAGCAAGATGGTGTCTTTATGGACTCATTTTTATGCACATCTCAGTTTTGCCACAAATCAATATTTTAACGTATTTTCACTGCAGCCTGTGCTCATTCTGACTCATTCTGCCAGACTGGGTCACATATATTGTTCCAAAATGTTCTCAGTGAGACATTGTGCACGTGAGACACAGTAAAGCCCCCAGTATACTCCTGCGTACGTCCGTTCACGTACCCTTACCAGGGAGGCTTAAGTCTGAAGAATACATTTCCTAAACTCTAACGAGGACACTCATCTTCTGAGCATTCACAACAGTTTAGATGGACCTTGGGCTCTGTTTGGGACAATAATAGGACTGAAAGATAAAAGAGGACAAAAATCTGAAGCGTGGAGGGTGAGGGACTGTTTACAAACGGAAATGTGCTCGGGGTGCAGCGGACACACAGGAAGAAGAGATTTTCTAATGGGATTTGACATAAGTTCAATATAAAACACACACACCTGAACACACACATACTCAGGCATCATTCATGTGGACTGAAGAGGGGAACAGAGCTGTGTTGCTGCAAAAAAATATAAATCTTCATTCCAGACAGGTGCCACGTGTCCAACTCGTATAACATCTCAACCAAAATGAAGAGACTTCCATGACTTCTGCAGGAGAACTGACTGTTGCAGCAACAAGAATGAACTAACGAGATGGGTGAATAAACATAAAATACACAGTTAGAGCTGATATCTTACATTAATAAGTATTATATCTTGATTCATCATAATCCAGGTAGAAGAATCCAACAAAGTTAAGTCAGATCCTCTGGATGGCTTCTTTTTGTTGAAACATGTCATCTTTCATCTAAAAGGCTTCATCAGTCCGAGGAGCTGCGACAAACTCCTGATTGATCAGAATCCGACCCGATCACGGCTCTTGTTTGTTGTTCTCGGCTGCGGCACACAAACTGTCAGAAATATTCAACCTGTTTGCAGCGGCAGCAAGTGAACCGCAGAGCTGCACGAATAAATAAACAGCAGCCAGCGGTTTTAATTAATGGCGTTCAGTCTGACAGCGAGCTCGCCCGCTGCTGACGTGCCCAACAAACTCTTTGTCTCAGACGATGTGCAGGTGCAACATGCACCTGAAACACTTGAGTTGCCTCTGAGCTGCAGGGATTTCTTCAAGCTGGAGATTAAAAATAATGTTTTCCTGGAAAAAAACTGATCCAGACAAATCTTTCATCACTTATTATACACAACCACAGGACACTATATAAAATATGCAACCACCAAAGAAAGTCTGGGAAACATTAGATCTGCTAATGTCCCTGGGATTAATCATTTTAAGACGTAAATATATATCTTCAAATGTAGTGGAGAGCCAGAAGAAGAACTTTTACGTAGACCCAGTATTTTAGATCAAGGTTGGGTTCACGCTGAATGACGACCCACAAACACTGCTGTAACAGAACGTGTCTGGATCGTGGCAGGTTTGGAAAGTCTCCTTCAGATCACACAACACCAGCACGACGATATCATCTCTGCATCAACCTTTCCTGTAGCCATGAGATCAGCGTAGCCTTGATTAACATTTTCAGTGACTGAGCCACGCTTAGTGAGCCCCAATGTCATGGATAAGCTGGATATGCCATTCAAGACCTCGATGTGCTGCTTCCACAATAATTAACCACCCCTGCCCCGCTATGGAGGTAGTTGATTCCTCCAACCCAGCAGCTTTTATTACACTTAACACGAAGCCCACTGCATTCATAATGTGCACCTGAAGACCTCACCAAGCTCCTGCAAAGATCTTCCACATTCAGACAATTTTGTTTTGTCTTGGACTGATCATCGTCCGATGTGGGGGGGCCCCATTTTGTTCTTTGTGTCAAAAAAAACTCTGCCTCGTCCAGTTTTTCCCACATTGGTGGTTGTAATTTCACATCTAGCGCAGATCCTGTACCGGAGCCTGGAAGTTTGATCTTTCTGGACTGTATCTTAGCTGTTCTGGACAAAGATCTCTGAGGTTGTTCCTGGGGTCTGTTGGAGCCACACTTCCAGTTTGGGGGGGGTCACAGCTCCGAGTGCTCAAATCAGGGCTTGCCCAACTGCGTCCTTGACTGTCCACGTCTTCTCTACCTCCTCTTTTAACTCTTCCATAGACTCAAGGCAAGGAGGTCTCTGGTTTGAGGCT
The DNA here is from genome assembly GCA_031762415.1 of Simpsonichthys santanae. Classification (NCBI taxonomy): domain Eukaryota; kingdom Metazoa; phylum Chordata; class Actinopteri; order Cyprinodontiformes; family Rivulidae; genus Simpsonichthys; species Simpsonichthys santanae. The sequence continues at coordinate 5,651,830 of JARVLU010000324.1, forward strand.
TGCTTTATCTATTTTATTGTGGATGCATGTTCTCCTTGTCTCTGGGGTCTCCCTGAGACCTCTATGCAATCATAATGTCCCCTTTTCAACCAGTATGGACTGGAATAGGTTTCAGCATCCATGTATCTTCAACAGGACAATATGTGTATAAAGAAATTAGAGATTTTTGTGTTGCTTTGTGTTATTTTTTTAAAAACAGAGGAGCTCAGTTTAGGAAAATTGTATTTTTATGCCGTCACACGTCTGTCTTAATGTGAGACATTGTTTTTTTTTTTTTCATTTTTACCTTAACTAATTCATGAAACAAAATATATAGAGTGCAGTGAAGCTGCAGAAAGTTCAATTTCATGCTGCACGTTTACATAAAAAAGCACATCACAAATAAACTGCAATGCCTCTGTGAGGGTCTTAACTTTTCAAGCTAAACTTTAAAAACAGTTCACGCATTGTGGCAACATGGCAGTCAACTGAGCTGAGGGAAAAAATTTAAACATGGTTAGAAACGTTGTCCAGGTTTTTCAACGCTTTCTGACAAGTATCCTGTTTTTGTATGGACTGACGATTCAAATGTCGACGAGGTGCTCCAAGAGTTTTGTTTTTGGTCAAATCTAGGTGACCTTCATCCTACAGCTTCACTGTAAACTTGTCAGCTCTGCAGTGCTCCGGCTTCAGCGCAGGAGCTTCTACATCTGCAAGAAAAGAAAGTGAGGCAGGAGGACGCAAGGAGATAAATTCTTAGCCCAAATGGTGATAATAACGCTTGTTACCAGCAGTAATGAGGTCAGAGTCGCCGCTGTCTGCCTCAGATGAAGATTTATACATAGATGAGGAGGTCCAGCTGTCCTCCAAGGCACACACCAATAAAGATAGATCCACTTGAGTAGCTGGGACCAGGAAGGATGACGGGTCTGATGGAGGATCCCTGTGAGGTGATATGAAACCAGACAAACATTCAGGGCACTCTTTGGAGCATTAAATGACTGTATACATAGTAAACTGTTTTTAACACCTGGTTCACATTTTGAACCCTGCAGTTAAATGTTTAAGATGGCAGTTTTGGACTTTAGCTTAAGCAGATTTCACCTTGGGCTCACACATTTTGATAATATGGTGACAGTGATGACTGTCACTAGGCCTGTCACAATAACACATTTTGCTGGGTGATTAATTGTCTCAGAAATTATTGCAATAAGTTATAATATTGTTTGAAATTTGACAATAATTAGTAATTGTCAAATTTAAGAAGAAATGTTGGTTAATTTTGTGTGTAGTTCCGTTTTTGACCAATGGATGGCAGTATAAGACTGTTTGAACCGAAGGGTGGGTAGTGAGGAAACGAGCAGCGTGTCTTTTTAAGAAAATGGGAGCGGGGGCCCTTGACGTGACATGAGCTGTCTCTCCTTCCTGTTTTTTGATTCTCAAAATGGTGGACGCTCAGTGTGGTCTGAACTCTTTAGCATAGCATTTGTCACACAAATTTTTAATTAAAAAAATCAGTAAACAAGTTCTCAGCTTCTTCTTACACCGAAAAACAACTTTTTAGACGGAAGTCACGGGTTTCAACTGGGAATTTTTGAGCTTCGACAAGGCGGACATTTTTTCCTGAGGTTAGCCTGTTAGCTTAGCTCGTAGCTTAGCTTCTCAGCTTATCTGCTTTAATGATCCAAAATGTGATTTTGGATGGTTAAAACAGATTTTAACGAGAAAAGAAGAAGGGAGGGCTCAGTGAAGAGCACAGGAGTTGATTGAGCCTTTTGTCATTCAGTGTCTTCAGGAGAGAGAAATGAAGAAATGGTAAAGCGGATAAATGAAAATGAGGTTGATAATTTTCACTTATCATGCAATTAATTGATTAATTGTTTATCGTGAAAGGCCTAGCTGACACTGAATAATACCACAGGTTGTCACAATAGAAGAGTTTGCTCACAAAAATAAAACTATAATTTTTTCTTTTGAAGTACCGGTAATTACATTTATTTAAACCACTTAAGTTCTATAAAACAACTGAAGATCTAAAGTATTACGATGGAGTTGAATCAAAGATTACGTTTTTCAATCCTAGAACTTGGTGTGATGTTTTTGATTCTGTGAATGTCTTATACATTATAAAACCCAAGCATTTGAAGCTTTCACACTCGCTTCTTAAAATAACTACATAAACAAGTTCATAGTAGCAGAACAACTTTTATGTGTGCTGCTAAACGAGCAACGCAACTATTATTCCCAAAAAGTTTTGTCCCGCTACACTGAAGCGTAAAATTCAATCCAATAAGCAATTAGGCAACCAACACGTGTAGGTTCCTGCTATCTTTTATGTATGCACCGGTATGTGCTTGGATTTTATAAATGGCTCAAAAACTGACCACTAAAATCTGTATCTGGTAATCTGGGTAAGTTTGTAGATGGTTAATTAATAAATGTGTAGGAACTCTTAAAGAATAAATCTAAAACCTAAACTGTCAAATACATATAATAATTTTTCTGTATGTGTCTCTCTCAGCAACACTTTATGATTAAAAATGAGTAACATTTAGAGCAGTTTCATATCTTTTAAGATACGGCTTCACCTGCACATGCACGCCTGCACATGCACCACCTTAAATGAACAAAGTGTGTAGTTTGCTCACAAACACAGTTACTCTTGAACTGGTTATCTTTTGATTACTGAACATTATTACAAGTTCCAACTACAGGAGAACAGAATTGTAGAAGGTTATTGGTGTGGAGCGCAGTGTTCTGTCCCAAATAAAACACCGCGGCAGCACTTATTGCTACAATCCTGTTTGAGTTTGTACGTCTGGGCCAGCAGGGAGCCTTCATGAAAGAGGAAAGCAATTAAACAGACCGGCTGAACCAATTCACAGTAGCTTTATTGAAGTGATGCAGTGGAAGGAGGAGAGAGACTAAAGTATTAGAGTTACCACCACCATATCATCTCATTTCCACAGTGAGAAAGAGACTACATTAGTAGCAGAACAAATACGGAGCAAGCAAAAGGAATGGACAGCTGGGGACTGAGGTATTCACTCAGCTGGGAGTAAAGAAATATGAAGCAGAAGACGACAAAAAAGGCAAAACACGAGAGATAACAGATGGAGGTGGGAGCTAATTACAATATTTTTTTTGGAAATAAGCCCAGTGTTTCTGAAGTGATAGAAAGTGACATTGTACCGGGGTTCTCAAACTCTATATGCAGCCCCACTGCTCCTCATTCTTTAGAGGGAGACTTTGGGGGGGGGGGGGGGGGGGGGGGGGGGGGGGGGGGGGGGGGGGGGGG
>JARVLU010000324.1:5659700-5670330 GCA_031762415.1 Simpsonichthys santanae
TCTCAGGCATGTTCCATTGGTATGGTCATTTTAATTTGGACATTTCGGAAGCGAGTGGACTGACACAGACTGAAGGTGGATGTCATTAAAGTTCTGCCTGTCCCCAAAACAATTGTGTTTATCTGAAATTTGGCTCCTTGACTGGCCTTGACAGGCCGTCTTATCTCAACACGTCTGGAGAAGTTTTGTAAACCTGACACCCTCACTCTCCCAACCCTTCTACTGAGGAATTCCACAGACTTTTCAGAGGAGCCCAGCTGAATAAACATTCTGTCATCATTTTTGTCATCATTTCTGTCATCATTTCAGGACTCTGGATTCGTCTCTGGCCGAAAAACAAAAAGTTTTTCTATTTGTTTCTCTCTCCTGCTGCACCAACCCCATACTAACCCATGACCTTCATACACAAGCACCAGTGGCTTGGGCTTACAGTTAAAACCCTCCTGTTAATGTATTCCCATAAACCATGTTCTGTATACCCTCATGGCTGTGTTAGAGCAAAGCTTAAAAGACTTTGGTTTTTATTGACCACCTAAAAGGGGCTTGCTTCCACATCTTGCACACAGCTTCATAAATTATGTGCAGATTTACCTCAGGCCAATTCACTCACCGACTTTATTTTAATAGCTTAACTGAAGATCCGTTAGGCGTATCTTATCTTGCACATTAGGATAGTCACGGCTTGTTACATAGATTCATTTATCCAGGTGGTTAGGAAAAAGCGTATCTGGGTTATAATTGATGGGTGGTCTAAAACGTCACAATTCACAGAAGAAAAATCCTGTTTCTCGTGTGCTCATTTTGTTGCACCATTCTTGAATCGCTAATTTCAAATATACAAAAGCAACAGTTTTTGCTCACATAAGACTTTGCCTTTCAGAGATGTAACGGAAATTGTTCAATTTTATTTCAGGATTTTGTTTGACGCAGTTTCATATAAAATAACAAACTGGGAGAAATGTTGCATTATGTAGCACGAACATATGTTTAACTATGGAGTGTGATTCTCTTAGGCCATGATTGTTGGCACTGGAACGATGACCTTGTTACTGGCTCTTATCGACTTTCTCATTTTATTTCATCGCTGTTATTAGCAGAAATGGAGGTTTGTGCTCCATCTCAGATTGGTATACAATGAAGTGGTGTGCAGGATTTACATAGACGTTCAGCAGTTTCTTCTCTTTCCCGCTTATCATTAAAAAGCAGCGAAAAGCTGACGCTCCTCCCGGCATTCCCTGGGAATCCAAGCTGACGCTTATTTTTGTGTTGTAAATAAATGCCTACCCTTCTCCTCCTCCCTTATTCCAGCCTTTGCTGGGTAACTGCAAATATATTGTGCTTTTTTTGATGTGTTCTGCTCGTTGGAGCTGCTTTAGGCACCTTCTAAAAATAGGACAGATCAGTGTTTAGTGTGGAGTAGTGGCAGGACGGGGATGATGCTGGGACCGGACCACATTCCTAGATTCATGTCGTTGTTTTGCATCTTTCAGCTGTTACTCAGCCTTATATTAAAATAACAAAGGAAAGAGGGAGTAACCCATTCCCTGGGATAAATGTGAGCTTTTGAGGTTTTAAAATTGCTGACATATTATCTAATTTATTTGTTGGATCATTTTGTGAGGCTGGCTTTAAGAATGGTTTGCACTGAATCAGGACATTTTGACCTTCAGTAAAATGTTTTTTTTTTTTAAATAATTTTAAGAACTCAATAGCACATGTCACATTTACAGTTTCAAATGTTGCTTGATACTTCTTTCAAACAGAAATGTATATCAGTAACACGAAGTAAAAACATTTTTTCAAAACAACGTGTTGGTGTTAAACAGCTAACAGCTTTTTACAACTTTTATAAACTTTGACATCCATGGACTTATCTTACGTAATGAGTGAATACACGTGAACAGAGAGATGCTTTTGTAAAGACACATGCTTGGTTGCTGGGTCTACTTGACCCTGCAGAAAACTTCTTGATAAGTTTGTTTTTTTCTTGGTCACAGTGTCTCCTCGTCCTTGTATCAGGACTTCTGGTTAGGAACGTAAGCAGTTTTCTTGTTCAAAAACTGGGCTTACTTTTGGCAAAAATGACCGGTTCTTGCAGGGATCAACCCCAAACAACAAAAATGTCATCTTTGCAAGTCAAGTTTCTTTTTGAAATTCATTTTGGCTTTCTTAATATGAGGATTGGCTGAATATGTTCAGTTACCTGAGGGCTCATTAAACAACTGGTTTAGTCTGTTGCCTGTTTCGAGTTTTTATTGTACAAAAAGACCAAGTTGGGATTCATTATAATGCAGGGAGGGTGGCTGGAGCATGTGGGGAGGTGGAGTGTGACGCTGCGGCAGTGGAGGGTGGTGTGGTCACCGAGATATCGCTCCACACTCTGTCCCGTCCTCTCTTCGTCCTGAACCTTTTCATCCTTTTATCCTTCTTCTTCCACAAGCTGAGGTTTGATTTATTCCTCTCAGCCCATCTGAGGCTGTGTGTTGTGAATATTTCCTTTAGTGTTATCATAAATCTGATATTTGTTTTTATTTTGTCGAGTTGGCAAAGGCCCTGTGCGTGTGTGTATCTGTGTTTGTGTATTTCCACCCTTTTTTGAAGATGAGCCGATATGACAGCATCCACCAAAAATGAACTGTTGTCCTCAAGAATCTCCCAGCTCTGTTTGTGTGTGTGTGTGTGTGTGTGTGTGTGTGTGAGTGTGTGTGTGTGTGTGTGTCGAGTTGTGTTTGTGTAAGCGGATCTGCAGTTCCAGAAATCAGTGAGGCAGAGCTTTTCTCCAACCACTGCCCTTTCCCATGACGTGTCACCGTGTGCGCACATGAATGTATGTTCACATCCGTGACCTAAAACACGTCCTGTTGGAGGTAATGCTCCTCTTTGGTCCTCCTGCCGGGGCCCGTGGTGCAGCTCCGAGCTGGGCCCCGGGGCCGACAGCAGACCAGCAGCCACCTGACTGTGCCGAACAGAGGGAGGCCTCGTGGTGCAGCTCTGGCCTCAGGCCCAGGCTGTGCTTTCTGACCATCCAGTGAGTCATAAAAAATTAGCTAACATGTTAACAAAGGCCCATCCTCCACCAGTAGATGCTGAGAGAATTTTAAAGAGCCTTTGGAGAATTTCAACATTTCTTATATAGAACTGACCATCTTCTGCAAATACATCCTCACAAAAAAAAATTGAAAACATTTGATATTAGTAGGGATGCACAATATTATCGGCATGGTATCGTATCGGACGATACTAACGATAAAGTTAAATATTGGACATGGGCAATTCCATCAGAATAACTCACCAAAATGAAAGGCTTCTGTTTTAAGCTAATTTTTAATTTAAGAAACTAAGTACGTATATCTATTAAAGCACTACTATTTATGCACTTTTCACTTGTCGCTTGTGAACAGTTTGAGTTTAGATTTGTGTGAATGTACAAATTTTCACTGTTCGAGTGTTGTCATTGTGTTAGAGAGTAAATGTCATGAATAAATTTGACTTTAAACATAATTCAAGTTGAAGTGTTACATCATATTAAGCCCTCTTTTTGGCATTTGCATTTAGCACAGAAAGCTATGTAGTCTCTGTAAGTAGGTCTAGGGAAAATATCGGTATCGGTTATCGGCCAAATAAGTTTTACTATATTGGCATATCGGATATCAGCCAAAAATCCAATATCGTACATCCCTAGATTTGAGAATAGCTCTAAATTATTAATGGCTTTTGTATGGAACTGATACAGTCACTAAACTTTAGCGCACTCTGATTATAAATAGGGAAATATAAAAATCACACGTATGTTTGTTTAGTCTCTTTTGTGCCTCTAACTTTTCACATTCCTGCATCAGATGCTGCGTCCGCTGCTCGTCTTGATGCGTCACATCCGGTCATTGTGTCGCAGCAACACGTCCACGTTCCTGACTGGTGCTGACCCCGGTCGTTTCCTGCTTCAGTACTCGCCTGAAGAGATTGAGCTAATGTGTCGTCATGCAAACCTCCTTTTGGCCGAGTCGGCGTTAGCGGGCTAATATCTGCACACAGTGTTGATTCAAGTTAGACTTTTAGCTGAAAAACATAAATGTTGATGCAGATATTTATCTCAAAATGTTGTTTTCTTGTTGTTTAGCACGTATTGCAGTACCGCCGTGTATTCCAAGGCTCGTGCTCCTTGCGGACCGTACAGCATCTGCTCGGTGACAGTTCTGAGGTCTTTATTGGACAAACCAAACGGCTGCATCGGCCAAATTACCTGCTGAGAAATGTTTGGCAGCTGCTTCAAATTGGGCCGTGCAGATATGAACGTCAGGGGAGCCACGCTGCATCTTATTGGTTTTCTCACTGACATGCTCCCTTGTGGCTTTTCAAGCATGTCTGCACGCACGTGTGTGTGTGTGTCCATGTCTGTGTGTGTGTGTTTGGCTTTTAGCCATTTAAGCTGATAAAGCTGTAAATTTAAAACCATAAAAAAATGTTGTGTTCTTGTGAGACAGCTGCAAGAACAAAATGTTTCTCGCACACTTCTTCATCCCTCCTGTCCCCATGACCTCCAGTGCAAGAGGTCGCAAGACGAGGTTTAGAAAAGTCTCTAAACCTAAACGAACGGCTTGTCATTCTTGAGGGATGCATGTCACCCGCCGACCGCCGGTTTTCATGACAGAGTTTTAAACCGAGGTTTTCTCCTTCTGAGAAGAGACAGAGCTGCAACTGTTCTGATTAAACCTTTTTTAAATGTTACGCCTGTGATACTCTCACCAGATCTGTTGGGGTTAACTCTCAGCTACTACCACACACTTCAATTATCTGAATCATGTTGGGTCAATAATTAAGGCTGAAAAGCCACACCCTTTAAAGCATAAAAACTTTTATGTTCCAAGCACAACATGATAAATTATGACGTTTATCTAAACCACAGTCCTGAGTCAGATCTCTTCTGATCAACCCTGGATGATCCAGACGATCACATCCTCAGCTGACTTTGCTGCATCACAGTTTGAAGGTTTAATCTGTTTGAGTGCTCTTCAGCTGCAGCGTGTTTACTTCCTCTGCTGCTACTTCAGATTAAAAGCACTGGACCAGGGAAACAAAGAGAGGCTTTTATTTTGCACCAGCCACTCAGTTTGGTTTAGAAAGGGATCACTCATTGTTTGTCATGATTCATTTGAAATGGAGCAGAATTGATGCAGCGCACGGGGTCATATTTGCACCTATTGATGGTGTTTTTTCTTCTTTATGTGGAAGAGTCCACTCTGAGGTTTGTATTTGTGTCATTTCTGTTTTTCTTATGCATCTTTGGCAGAAAAGTTCAAAAAGTGCCTTTCTTTAAGTTGCATCTGTGATAACTGAGTGTCCTGCAGGGATTTGAGCTTTCATAAATGAAGATGGCTTAGCTTTAAATAATTTTTACAACTATTTATTGCACCATTTTACTCTTTTATTGTATACCGAACCATTTGAATAAATGTCACTGAATGGTGTTCTGTCTGATCTTGTGAGTGTTTTATTTTTTTATTGGTGAGCTTTGTTTCAGTGGCAGTTTATTCTATATTTTATGTTCAATGACAATAAAGGCTTTTCTTCTTCTTGTATTCTAAGCTGGTGGCGCAGTTGGTAGAGCTGCCGCCTCTCAGCGAGCAGGTCGCTGGATCGAATCCCGGCCGTGGTCCTTTCTGGGTGGAGTTTGCATGTTCTCTCTGTTCATGCATGGGTTTTCTCTGGGTACTCTGGCTTCTTCCCACAGACCAGAAATATGCATGTTAGACTGATTGGTGACTCCAAATTGTCCCTAGGTGTGAGTGAACACTAGGGACAGTGTCCTTAATGTAAATGGTTGTCTCATTTGTCTGTATGTGTCCCAGAGATGGACTGAGACCTGTCCAGGGTTTCCCCTGCCTCTCATGCAGTGATGGCTGGATATGGGCACCAGTAACCTTCACGACCCAAAAAGGATGAAGCGGGTAAAGATAATGGATGGATGGATGGATGTACTGGTATTCTAAGCATGACCATTGTGTATAACTGACCTGGAGTTTCACATACAAAGTTCCAGTCATCTTCCATTTCAAGTCTCGTGGCTGACTGGTCACACCCTCGAGCCGTGATGCCAGCTCACTCTTTCAGCTCACTCTTTCGTACCTCAACCATTGTGGCTCTGTTACTCCCTCCCTTGGCGGCTCAGAGGCATAACCTTAACCTGCCCATAACCGGGTTGACTTTAACTCCTCACATTCCATCTTGATGTTTTCACAAGTCTCATAAATGTTTTATATTTACTTCAACTTTTCTCTGTTAGTTGAGTTAAGGTTCAAGGTTCTTTATTGTCATTTGCATCACATGTGGTACTTAAGGTGGAACGAAATTGTGTACTCATCGTCCCCATTACACCCAAAAATAGCAAAAAATGTAAAGTATATTAAAAAAGGAGAAACAGTATTCTGTACAAGGCTCTATGCCAAACAATAGTAATGTAATATAATACAGTGCATTAAACAGCAGCCTGAACATGAGTCTGTTGTGAGCAGATGGCTTTGAATATAACTGCTTATGTGTAAGAAATCAGCAGCATGGATGATCAGCAGCACAGATAAAGTGTCAAATCTCCTTTTAAATGGCAGTGCAGTGATTTGTCTAGTTAAAACAAATTGTAAAACTGATGGATCTTCAAATACAGTACAAGTTTCCTTATCTGTGACAAATACATGTAAAAAAAAATCCAACTTGAATATTTTGAGTCCTATTTTCTTTTTATGCTTTTATCTAAAAAGTTATTAAAATCACTTTATAGAATTTTACATAAACATTTTATGATTTCTGTCATTAGTTTCTGACAGAATTAAAAAAAAAAGTTTATATTCATACATTATTTTTAGGGTTTTCAAGATGAAATAATATAACAAGTAGCGATCATCGAGTAGTTTCTGTCCTGGTGTTGTTTCATGTTTCTTGGCTCGTTCCTACTGGCTCATTTCCAGAAAGATTCAACCACGTGGCTGAAGATTTAAGATGAGTCGTCCACTAATCGTTGATCTGACCCCCGTCTTTTTCAGTCCATACGGTGATGTATGGAAGTGACATCGACTCTCACCAGTTACTACAGATGTGTTTGTCAGTATGTGTGTGCAGAAGAGTTGCTGTCACTGGTCAAACGATTGGAAAAGAGAGTAGAGGAAGAAAATTAAAAATAAGAAAAGGAATGAAGGGATGAATTAAATTCTGATCAGAGGGAAACTTCTGTTAATTAAATCAACAGAATTGGGCCTAAATGGAGTCCGGCACGGTACAATGTATTGATCAGATGTATTAGGATGTTTCCTAGGGAAACATGGTGCATGTCTCCAGCATAAAATGAACTGAGGTGTATGTTTTTCTGGATAATAGGTGCGTGCAGTAACTTTTAATAGAACACAGCCTTGAAATACAAAATAAATAAATAAATAAACTGGCTCCAAGTAGGCAAAATATATGTCTAAACAAGAAGCTTCATGTTTTCTTTTAGGTCATTAACATGTACTTATTAGTGACACTTCATTTGATTTAAGGATAACACAGAATGAGTATCACAACTTATAATGTTACAATTTGTTTTGCTCCAAGAGACACAACAATAAATAACTTTATTTTGTAATTTTGGCCCATTCTGTGAACCCATATCCTCCATCTTTCTGTCCTTCCCTTCTTCCCCTCATGCTTTGCTCATGTTTTATGGATGCTAAGTGCCAAAGGATTTACAAGGAGTTTAGTTCGATCATCACTCGGTGCTTTTACTTAAAATATTCACACTTAGAGGAGTTTTGTGCCTTTCGGTGTTACCCCCTGAGGGTATCTGCCACATCACTGTTACATTTGTTATTTTTTCCTCTGGTTTTGAAAGTTAAAGTACATGTATCCCTGTCTCATGCATTATTGTTTTGCACTGTAGTGAGTCATGGGAATTTGTGGCCTTATTTACTAGGCTGTCATATTTTGTCCCACTCTTCACGGCATTGTTTCAGTTCATTGAGTTTTGTGGACATTGATTTCTGCACATCTCAAGATCCTATCACAGCATTACCACAAGGTTGAGGTTTGGACTTTGACTTTTAGTAGATTTGCTGCTGTGTTTGGGATCATTGTCCTGTTGAACCATGAGTTTGGTCCATTCTTCAGCTGTCGGACAGGGGGTCTCACATTTGGCTCCAAAATCCTTTGTTGGTTGGCAGAGGACTTCAAGTCTGTGTCTGCAGAACAAGCTTGAATCACCAACCCTCCACCACTGTGCTTAACAGTTGGCATGATAGGTTTGTGTTGAAATCCTAACAAGGTGCAGTGCATTATGGGTAAACATCTCTACTTTAGTCCAATCTGTCCAAATTACTAATTCAGGTGCAGCTTTGCGAATCTAATTGCTGCCATGTTTTTCGTTCATGTTCCAAAGTTAGTCACGGAGTTCCTCAGGGTTCAGTGCTTGGACAAATACTATTTACCTTGTACTGTACTTGCTTCTATTAGGTAAAGTTATTAAAGAGTATGGGATAAATTTTCATTGTTATGCTGATGATATACAGTTATATTTATTTATTTTTAGAAAAGAGACTTGCAACCTTTCCAAAAAAGCCAGACCTGTTCAGTTTTTTCTGATTGTTCTGTCATGGCCTTTAAACTTTACCCTGCTAACTGAGGCCTGTAGAGTCTTAGCTGGATGTTTTGTAGTTATTTTTTAATCATATTTTTAAGCAGTGTCTGATCTTTGCAGTGCACTTGTTGGGATGTCCACTCCCAGGAAGATTATCAACTGTCTCAGATGTTTTTATTTGTGAAAAATCTTTGTCTCTGTAGAGAGATGGACTCCAAGTAGTTTGGAAAATTTAACCGTTTCCAGATTGATGGGTGCCAAGTGCCAACACTTGCTTCTCTAAGGTCATTGCTGATATCTTTCCTGCTTGGCATTGCTCCAGAGCAGCAAACTGACAAAATTCCAGTTTTTAGAGGTGATCACATTGATGAGGATCAGGTAATCATTAAATTTGGTCACCGGCACCTGGCTGGTACTTTCACTTTTTAAATCCCATGGAAGCAGCAACGGTGGACTGTTTTTTCCACACACAGCTTTTTCATTTAATCTTCATTTCTGTTATGAGGCGTCCTCTCCTGGTGCTCAAGGCCACTAACTGCACATTTTACTTGTTTCTCTGCTCCAACACACCTGATTCTATAGTTGGGTTACTTCTGCATGTTTTACAGAAGGCAGTTAATCAACCATTGATTAAGATCAGGTGTGTTGGACCAGAAAAATATTAAAAACATGCACAAAAGTGGCTCTCGAGAACCAGGACTGGACACCCTTGCTTCGACTGCATTTTTTTCCATCTATAGACAATCAAATAAAGAAAAGTAACAAAAGAAACCATTTCAATGGTCTTTGACCCCCCATCAAAGAATGTCTATGTTAAATGTTTGACCGAGATGTTGCAGACGTGGGCGGCACGGTGGCTCAGTTGGTAGAGCTGTTTCCTCTCAACAAGAATTTCGCCAGATCAAATCATGGTTGGGGGTGCCATTCTGGGTAGAGTTTGCATGTTCTCTCCGTGCATGCATGGATTTTTTCCAGGTATTCCTGTTTCCTCCCTCAGACAAAAACATGCATGCTAGGCTGATTGGTAACTTTAAATTGTCTCTAGGCGTGAGTGAGAGTGAATGGTTGTTTGTCTCAATTGTCTCTGTGTCCCTGTGATGGACTGGACAGGCCCATGGTGTCCCCCATCTCTCGCACAGTGACTATGGCACCAGTGACCCCCACAACCCAGAAAGGAAGAAGCAGGTAAAGTAATGGATGGATGGATGGATGGATGGATGGATGGATGGATGTTGCAGACATTTCAACCTGAACAAGAGCAGGATACGTCTATTTTAAGGCTCATTTGTGGCACATACTGTATCTGTAAGCAGTTTCCATGAAACATCTCTAATTCTCATTCGACATCAGCCTTCCCGATTTTTGTAACCGGGTGGAAGAAGCAGGAAAAAAGGCGGTGGGGGTGAAGAAGGAAGCAGTGTGTCAGTGATGAGTGGAGCGAAGCTTCATTTCTCCTCTTCCTCTGCATCACCTCTCCTTCATCCAGAGCATGGTGGGAGACGAAGCCGAGCAGAACCCGGCACCGCACGGTGCGTGTTCATGTGGACACGCGTGTGATGATGACACACGGGCACGTCCATGTGAGAAACCACTGCAGTGCCGTTCAGTGGGACTCTGCTTCTTTAGCCCTTTGTGCACGTTTGTGTGAGCTGTCGAAGGAAAAGTCATGCGCACAAATGCGTACATGCAGCAGCGTACACTCGAGTGCACATGGCACAAACGCCTTATTCAATCTGACACACACACACAGTGGAGAAATGGTAGAAGGCAGCAGTTTGCTTTAAGGTGCCAAGTTTAACCGGATGGCTGCAGAAAAAAGGCGAGAAGACGTGTATGTTCAAAAGATGTTCATAGAATACTGCGTGTTTTTGTTGCTTTTAGTTTAGTTTTTTAACAAAATGACTCGTCACAGCCAGGAAAATAAAGCTTTGTTTTTTTGGAGGTGCAAGGAAATTGAAGAACAAACTAAATTTGGTATACAGGTAGTCCCCGAGTTACGAACGGGTTCCGAACCTAAGGACCGTTCGCAAC
>JARVLU010000324.1:5670430-5683382 GCA_031762415.1 Simpsonichthys santanae
ATTTTCGGCCATAACTCGAAACCGAAAGCACATGGCAGCCGCTACGTCTTTTTAAACACGTTTTTTCAATGTAAAAATAACAACTGCGCACTTAGAACACCGTTTTAATGTGTTTCCAAGCAGTTAGCTAACAAAATACTTTAAAAAAAAAAACGAAATAAATATAAAATGCAGCATAAAAAAGGCAACGTACGGCGCGATGATGTCACTGGGGGGCAGCTAAGTACGGAACGCCGTAAGTCGATGGTGCCGTAAGTCGGTGACCACCTGTATTGGCGAGTCGTCCCTCACTATATCAAAGTTCAGGTATTGCAGCTTCACTGTATTGCAGTTTTATGTCATCTTTATTGACATAATCAAAGTGTTTGAACATATGGAATCTATAGTGTTAATACGAGTGTGGGAACGGTTTATAAAGCCTTAAATCTATATACTGTAAATAATGAAATATAACGCCGCTACTTTGTGGATTTTCACCTATCGCGGGGGTCTCTGGAACGTAACCCCTGCGGTAGGCGAGGGATCACTGTATCTTGAATGTTTTTGAATTCCTTTACTTTTTTTTTTTCCACATCCTCATGCTTGTTTTGACCGGATCTAACTGAGAGCAGTAATTCAGATTATTTTGGGATGAGAGGAGTTGAAGCCATTTTCCCCCTGAGTGGTTTGAGTTGAGAATGACTCTCAGCCACTACAGCATCAAACTTTAGATCAATATATTAAAGTCTGACAATCATTTTAGCCATGCCAGCCTTCTGGAATCGGGATGTGAATGAAAAACTACATCACATTACTGTTCATATACCGTATTTTCCGCTGTACACGTCGCACTGCCCTATAAGTCTCATCAGTCCAAATATGTCTAATAAAGTGAGAAGAAACATAAATAAGCCGCTTTGCCTTATACGTCACATCTATTGTGCATCACTGCTGACAACCCAGAAACGTGGGCCTGTTTTGTGCCAAAAACCGATTGGCTGCCATGAGCATGCACAGGAAGACTTTAACAAGGATTTAACAATATTAACACTTCAAAACATTTATTTGTTTGCTCGAAACTACAGCAAAGGTGTATCGCAGTTTAACTTTTCCTTAATAAATGTACTTTTACGGTCAAATCAACTGCACTTCTAAAGTAGTCACTGCCTCGGTGCTCCGGCAGCGCACAGAGGGAGGAAATCAGGAAGGAGGAGCTGCACATTTATTTGAAATTTAACAAGACAAGCACCTAAAACAATTATTTGTTTGCTCAAAATTATAGCAAAGGTGTCTCCGTTGAACTTTTACTTAATAAATGTATTTCAATTATCAAAATAGCTGCATGTCGCCGGGGCAGTGCAGCGAAATGAAGCTGATTTGATGGTTGCTCCAGGCATGATCCTGAAGCTGGACGAAGGTGTCAGTTTATGTCAAGCTGATTGTGTCATTAATATTCACTTTTACCTATTACATGATGCAACGGCATGCCATACTACTCGAGTGCCATCTAACACCTGAAAATGGTAGTGTTCAATATTTTCAGTCAAAATGAATGAAAACGGCCATATCTCAGCCAACAATTGGTTTATAAATATGGGAAAAACATAAATAAGTCGCAGGGTTTGCAAATTAGTCAAAAAGTTGCGACTTATAGTCAGTGTTTTTAGAGGTTGTTGTATTTTGTGACGAGCACTTGTTAAGGAACAGTTCATACTTGAAAAGCCAGTTGTATTATGAGTTCTTGCACATAAACATGTTCTGTTCAGGCCACTGGATCGTAACACGGGCTCCTGCACCGCGGGTTCCTGGAAGCTGATTGGCTCAGGGGTCCAAGGTTGTTTGTACGTCACAGGAAGCCACATCTTCCTCAGACTCCTCCTGAACTCTGAAGAAAGTACAATCTACAATAGCATTATTCTCATTTCTTTAGTTTCATATTTAATTTATTGTTTTGTTCTAGCAGTAAAATTAGATTTCTGCTCCTAACTGTATAAAAGAATCTGACCTTTCTGTGCTGGGTTCACAGTGAACGCTCTGTAGCTGCAATAACCTAATCCTGATTGACGCAGGGTTCTGTTGTAGGTCAGATCTAATAACACAATGTGGACGACGCTTGTTGTTTCACTTTAAACCTTTAAACAAATCAAATCTGAGCCTCAGCAAAGTCTCTCCGTCTGCCTGTCCGTTGTCAGGTTGCTTGCTGCTGTGATCCTGTTCAAAATGGCTGCCCACCCAGCACGAGCGCAGCAAAACACTCTGAGAAACACTGATGGTTTCTTTTCATCCGGACTGCTCAGACAAGGTCGTTATTGATCGATGCCTTGTTGAAACTATTACCAACACAAAGAGGCTCCGTTCTCCTTTCTGTCCTGCTCCAGCACCTGATGCTGCTTTCTTCTGTGAGATGCTCCACCACATTCAGACATTTGATATATATATTAATGCTAAAAATAAATTTAAAAAGCATTTAAATGTTCAGATCTAAATAGTTCCAACTACTAATACAAGTACTTTTTGGGAACTAAATCTTTGTTGAGTTTGCTAAAAGAGAGCATTGGTGAAATAAAAATCTGTTATAATTTCTGTTTAAAGTAGTGAAAATATGGAACGAGGCAGATACTGTGCGGCATCTAGAGGCTAAAGTTAAAGTTTTTATTCATGATGGATGTGTGTTAATCATGTTCAAAGAGTAAACGACTTGCTGTAAAAGTTTGAGGATTAAAACGATTATTTAAAATAGGAAAATCTGACGTTTTTGAACAGCTTTTTTAATATAGTATTTTCATCCGCGGTTTTTTTTTGTCATTCAATATTAATTGTTTTTTGATGATGATGACATTTAACTGTCGATTCAGAGATTTAATTTGCAGAGGTAACCCTTATCCCAGAATAATTTATATTAGACCTTGTCATATATAGACATTTTGGCTATCGTTGATACAGATCTTGCGAGGGGAAGGCTGATGCCGATAACCAATATATTGTCAGAAAGATTTTTGAGCTTTGTCCACTCCCAAGAATCCAAGTGAACAGTGAGTGGAGCGGGGCTTGTTTATTTAGCGCAGCTGTTAGCAGTCATGAGGCTAAGCACATCAGATCCACGCTATACGTAGTCCCACATACAAGTGGTGCACTGGTCATAAAAACAGTCTTCCTAACGTGCGTTCACATTTTCTATCTTCCACTATTCACCATAAAGTTTATCACGGATAACGACAAGCGGCCTAAACATACCGTGCTCTGTTCAGGAAAATGTCTACACATAAACATTTCAACAAAAAGAACCTGTCCAGAGGACCTGACGTTACATTTATCTACCTGGATAAATGAGCATCCATCAGAATCTACACAGTAATTTTCTCTACTTGGGCTGTGCTGTGAATGAAGTGTGCAGCATGGCTGTGACTTGAAAGTAGTCTGCATGCACCCTCTGCTGGATTCATTGTACAAGTACGCCATTTGCAAGTAAAGACTCACCTCGTTTCCAGCATTTTAGGAGTTAACATTAGAAGTGTTTATATCGGCACATAATGGGTCAACTATCACTGATACCAATATGTCCCCAAACAACTTCATCGGCCCTAACGATATATTGGCCGGCTTCTTATTTTTATATAGAATTGGATATTTAGCTAAGAAAATAAGTGTGTTCAGAAAACCCCACTTTTTGCTCATGGTACTTATTTAGCAGATTTTTGTTTTCTTTTCTGGATTTTCTAGATAATCTTCATTCATATTCCAGGAGCTGTGGTGTTAAAAAACAAATTTTTATATTTGTACCACTTTTCAGGTCCTTGGTGTGTATACACGTATTTCCTACAGTTAGAACAAACCAGTCTGCCACACTGGAAAGATCAAGGTCAAAGGTTAAACCAAGACCCTAAGTGTTCAGAGAACGTGCTGTGAACGACTTTCAGCGACTACTGCACCAACGTCTAGCTCAGTAAACGTAAACGCAACTGAATTACAACCATTGTTGTAGTTTATGAGGTGAGTTAACACTGGTGGCCATCTTGATTTGGGTTGGCCCTGAAAGTTGAATTAATAATAACTTTTTTTCTCTTTGCTGTTGTTGATTAATTGTGGCAGCCATCTTGAATTGTGGTGACATTGTAGATGCACATCCAATAACTTCCTGAGCATTCCAATGGAACCCATCCACTGGTTCATGATATGTTTTGCTAACAGTGTTGGCATTGACAGTTATAAATTTAAAAACAAAAGTTTTACGCACTGTGTGGTGGATTAGGTAAGTTTTGTGGATAATGATCAGCTACCACCACAACAAATCTTAGTTTAATATCTTTAAAGTAACTAATTTATGTCCATTGTTTGTGTTTTTCAACATCAGTTGGCTGTGACGGTCATCTTGAATTAGACTGACTCTATAAGTTGATCAGTTGTAGACATACATTTGATTACTTTATGAAAAGGACTTCTTTAATTAAAATCCATCAAGTCATCTGAGATATTTTACTAACAGATAGTTTACTGAATGCTTAAAGGCAAACATTTCAATAAACATTTTCCACCGTCTCTTAGCACTCACAATATGTTTTCTGAATGTCTCTCAGCTACTACCGCAACAAGTTTTAGTAAATCTTCTGTAAAAATAACTGATATACAGTCCACTTGATGAGTTCACTGTGGCGGCCATTTTGAATTGGGCTGACTCTGATAATAAATTAGTTGTAGATGTGTACTCTCTGGAAATTTCATTAAAAATTCATACAGTATTTTGATGAGATGTTTTACTAACAGACCCCCGAACAAAGACAGACAGAAACATTATTGTCCCTCCCCACACACCTTTTGGCATGAGAAATAATAAACGTTACATTAGCACTTTGAGATCCGTTGAGTATGTAAAGTGCATTATAAATAAAATGTTATAACATTTCTCTTAGAGACACACTGCTCACTCCCTCACTATACATCCTTAGGTTCAAACAGTCTTATACTGCATCAAGTGGTCAAAAAAGGTACTGCACACAAAAGTTATCCAACATTTCCTCTTAAATTTGACAATAATTAGTAATTATTGTCAAATTTAAAACAATATTATTGTTTATCGCAATAATTCCTGAGACGATTAATCGCCCAGCAAAATTTATCGTGACAGGCCTAGTCTGAGATGTGACGTTGTTCTGGAGACTCAGGACTCGATTCCTGCAGAGCAACGAGTCTGTTGAGGTCAACAGTGGCAATCCATCAGAGTCAAGCTGTATCAGACGGGTCTGTGTGTGACCCAGTAGTGAAGTGACAGCAGTAGTACTGACAGCGAGTGGGCGGCCGCTGGTGACAGGCCAGCCTCCTGGACTCGTCCATTTAGTCCCACACCAGCAGTGACCCTGAAACAGCATCCGCTGGCCTCACACTCCATTGCACAAACAGGTCAGAGCGCGCTCACACACACACATACACACACACACACTGCAGCCCACTCTGATCAATGTGCCACACTAACAGAACACAAACTCCTGTCATTTTACAAAACACCTGCGTGAACTCAGCTTCAATGAGCTGGAGTCAACTAGAAAAGGTGAATGTAGCTGAAGTGCGTCTTCTGTCTGAACCATGTCGGGCTCAGGCCATCAGCCCGACGGGAGCTAAGTTAACCCATCGTAAATCCTCCAACTCTGGTCTTTAGGAGCAGCAGGACTTCATGGCGACTAAACTGCACTGTCATCAGAGCACCACGTAAATCAGCCAACGGTTGGATGTGGTTTAGTGTCGCTGACGCCCCCTTCCCCACAAAAAAAGTGTCAGGCCTCACCCACAGCACAGCCACGTTTGATGATGAGCGTTAACAGACCTCTGCGTGATCGATATATTGATCCCAGCTTCACAGAACAAACCTCCATTATTAACCACTTGTTCTAGAAGCTGGCCTGGACTCATTCACTGGATGTTCTCCGGTTAGGGAAAGTTATTTAGCTCCTGAATTACTTCTCTGTGGACGGTGATGAGAAGACTCCTGGTATTTACCAACCACAACACCTACAAGTCCACCGTGTAAATTAACACCATAGTTTTTAAAAACGAACTTGAAAATTAACTTCCTGGTTTTGCATCAATCCCATTATTTTTAAATGACCCGTGTTGGAAAAACGAGTCAAAATGACCACAGTGCAGAAAACCAGGAAATATTACATTTTTGCTTTAATTGAGATTTGCGTAAAACTTAGTTCACAAAGACACGGTTTAGCAATCCTGGTATTTAAAACAGAATATAATCTTCCTCATCTTCCTTTAAAACTGTTTTAAACAAGCGTGTCCCTATCATTTTAATTCTAATCCTTTTATTTTATTTAAAATTGACCATTCTCAGACGACTGCCATAGCGCGGGAAATCCCTTCATATAATGTTTGGCATCATTGTGAAGCTTTAGGTTTTCGCTCTTTAAATGTATGGCAGAAATTCTCATTATCATCACTCCAGGCCTTAAAAATTAAGTTTTCAAAAAGGCACACTTACCAACAAATCTACCTTGCTGCCAGGCCCAGTGATAAATGGGGGTAGCTTTGGCTGAGTGCTTAAAGCAATCTGCCTCCAACGGGAGAGTTGGGAGTTCAATTCCACCAGCAGTCACATGCCGACGTGTTCTTGGGGAAGACACTGAACCCCTCATTGCCTCCGATGTGTGCCCCATCAGTGTATGAATGTGATAAAGCACTGATTAGTCTTTGTAGATGTATAGTAGAGTGCTGTATGAATGAATAAATGTAGTGTAAAGCACTTTGAGTACCGTAATTTTTGCTGTACACGTATAAATCGCATCTATTATGCGTCACCGCTGACCACCGGGAAACTTTTATCGGTATTGTGCCAAAAATCGATTGGCTGCCAAATGACAGCCACGGGAGTGTGCACGGGAGAACTTTAACAAGACTTCAACAAGATTAACACTTAAAAACAATTATTTGTTTGCTTGACATTAAAGTAAAGGTGTGTCTCAGTTGAACTTTTTCTTAATAAATGCACTTTAATGATCAAATCAGCTGCATTTCGCCTGTGCGGTGCGGCGAAACGCAGCTGATTTGACATTAGCTCCATGAGTTCTGGAGTGAGACAAAGGTGGCTCTGTAAGGCAAGCCAGTGTCTCATTAATAGCCACTTTTACCTATTAATGAGACACTTGGCTTGCCATATCGGTCGAGGGCCCTCTAGTGGCTGAAAATGGAAGTGTTCAAAACTTTACATGTCAGAATGATTGAAATCGTCAAATCTCAGCCAAAAACTGGGTTATAAAAATGGGGGGAAAATATAAATATGTTGTTTCACTGTAGAAGTCGCAGGCATGCTAATTTATGCAAAAAAAGTGACTTATACAGCGAAATGTATGGTACTTGTATCTTGATCAGATAGAAAGGCGCTATATAAGAACAGTCCATTTACCATTTAAATTTCCAAATTTCAACAAACTCATCATCCTGAAGCTTTTAGGATGGAGAATTTGAAAGAGGAAACAACTCAATATTGAAAACTTTCTTATCGTGTCTCTTTTTGCCAGTATGGGTCACAGCTCTTGTTTTTTGGCCACAGGGGGGCATGTCATCATGCTGTGAACTCAGCAAATCTAATCCTGCTCCAGTTTGTGGTCGATATTTACACACCAGCCTCGATGTGATCGTGTTTTGGTCCTTTTGATGAGTGGAGGTCCAGCTTTAGTCCCCCGTGGCTCTGGCTTTATCTGACTAGGCTTGAGCGAGGCTGAGTGTGGCGCAACTGATCCAAAACAGTAAAAATAAAATAAAAATAAATGAACTGGACTTAAAAACAAACCAGTGCGCTAGAAAAGACTAAACAGGCTCTGGGAGCTGGTGGTAAGTGTGTGATTTCTAACTTCACAGTCAGTCAATTGACTGATATGAGACGACTGAATGGTGCATCAGTAAATACAAGACGAGGAATCCAAACATGGAGGGCGCTCGTGCCTGTAATTGCTGCTCGTTGAGCACGCACGCTTTTAATTTTCTTCACTATGAATAAGAAGCTTTTCACTCTGAGCTAAAACAGAAATGTGAAATTCAAACCCGACACATGTATTATTTGAAGTTTCAGTAAAGTACCGTATTTCTGGACTATAAGGTGCACTTAAAATCCCTTAATGTTCTTTTGGTGTTAAAATCCTTCAATTTTCTCAAAAATCGACAGTGAGCTTTATAATCCGGTGCACCTTATGTATTAATTTTGGTTGTGCTTACTGACCTCAAACTGATTTTATGTGGTTCACATGGCACTCAAAAATCAGTCAAAATGAACTTGTTTCGCTTAATTCGCCTTATAGTCCAAAAAATACAGTATATTTAGGCATTTTGGACAAACTCTTGTTTGTTTTTTATTTACTTTTACTGCCTCTAAGATAGTTAAATAATTGTAATAATTCTATGTCATGCACGCTTTAGAAGCTGCTCCACGTTGTCACTCCAGACTTAACTGGATGGATGCTTGTCAGGTTTCTGGTTCTTTATCCCTTAGTGTTTTATGGAGAACAAATTGTGGGGCGGTGCTTGGGAGTCCTCCCCCAGAGAATTTTGAATAAAGTAGATGCCATTTCCTGCATTCTGGTTGGTGTGTTTTATGAAGGTTCATTACAGTAGATTAACTTGAAATAAAACGTAAACTGTGTCAGCGTTCATAATGCAACACACTGCAGCTCTGCAGGTAAGGGGCGTTCACTTCAGGACAAATTGAGGTCGCTGATTGGTCAGTTCCTGACATGTCTACTGGATTGATTGACAGCCAAATATTTAGCGCTTAGAAAAGAGTTGCTCTCAAAACTCATGCTCAAGTCCTGGTCGCTCCGACATCACTTCAAATGCTCTGACTGCACGACAAACACCTTATGAGCCGAGACCATCGTCTCTTTGTTACAGTTCAAGTGAAAGTTCAGATAACTCCTGCAGTGATTCACACATCAGATTGCTCACAAAAACAGAGGATCTTGTGCGTAGCGCACAACTTTAATTCTATTTTTGTCTTTTTTTTAAATCAAATTCAGCTGATGCACAAAGTCTGCTGAAGTGATAAGACTGTAAAACATTCGGAAAAATAAAAAGCCGTAAAACAGAGTAAATTTCCAGCATTGACTTATGTAACTGTTTGTGTCAGCAAAAAGACGATCCATTCGTCATGTTGCTGAAGGAGTTTAGCTCCTGCCGGTCGTCTCTTTGATCGGAGCGGACCGGCAGGACAGGCCGTTCAGACTCACGATGGAATCAGTTTTATAAGCGGAGGCAATTATTTTTAATGAATCGCTCATTGTTTGCCATTTGACTTTCTACTGTTTCTGTCTATCGCCCTGTCTCCAGGAGCGTGACCTTCAGATAGAGCTTAGTTCTGCTCAGACACATGGAGCATCACTTCATGGGAATGTTTGAAGAAACTGCTGCCAGTCAAACTGAATTTTAAACCTTTGTTTGCTTTAATTTATAAAAGATTTGTCCCTTAATCGTGTTATAAACCACTCTTTTATGTGTGTTCCGGTACATCCTAATAATAAATCTTCATTACTCTTCTACACACTGTGATTTCCTTATAGTTGATTTGATTGAAGTTTTTTTTTTTTTTTTTTTTAATTTAGGTTCAGGGTGTTAATTCATCTCCAGAACAGGACAGTTAGGAGACAGATGTGTCTTCAAACTTTCAGTCATCTCAGAACACGAGCATGTTTCTTCTAATTAGTGGTTTCATGTAACGGTTCAGGCTATGGAGTGGACTGTTAAAACAAACATTGATTGTGCTGTCAGGGCTTTAGCTGCGACATTTGAACGCTGTGAAAACAGACTGTAATTGAAGACAAACACGGCAGAAGAAGATGAGTTTCCATCCAGACTGGGAGGATTCAGTTTCAGACCTGTAACTTTCTTCTCATACGTTTATAAAAGCTTGTTCTGCATCAGAGGGCGGGGCCACAGGTGTGGTTTTTACCTGTTTGGGTTCGTTATGCAGTGCTGCAGCAATCTGAAAGATTGTTTTATATAAATACGTTTAATAATATGTATATCTGTAACAAGAGAGAATGCATTCCCTGTGAAAATGCAATGTGAATGCTTAGCGTTTAATGGTTTTTGCTGAAAGCTTCTGAAGAAGCTAAAACCAGCTGAAAAGGTTTCATCGCTGAACTGTTCATGTGAGCTGAATTTAAACAACTGACATTTGCTGAAATCAGAAAAAAAAAAAAAAAAAAAAAAAAAAAAGCAGAAAAAAATGTCCAAACTGTGTCAATAAAGCTGAATGCAGTAGAAATGTAGCAGAATAAGCTGAAATAAGCAGAGAGAGGCTGAATAGTTTACAAAAATAGCAAACTAGCCAAAAAGAAGCTGAAACAAGTGAAAAAGGCTGAAATTAGTTAAAAAAAAAAAATACAAGTAGCCGTAAAAGCTTTTGCAAAAGCAGAAATTAGCAGAAAGAGGCTGAAAGAAGCATACAAAGTTTAAATTATTCATAAATTAGCACAAAATTGCATGAAATAAGCTAAAATCTGCTGAGGTTTTTTAAAGAAGCTACAAAATTGAAAAAAAAAAATTGAATTTTTCAGAAAGAAGCTGAAATGAGCATAAAAAGCTGAAAAATTCTGAACCCAAACAAAAGCTGAAATAAGCAATAAAAGGTTTTAAACAGCACAAAGTGTTTGAAGGTTGTGAAGAATACTCCCATGTATTTTCAATGAGGAAAACATGGTTGAAAAAGTTAAATACTGTATTTCTAAAAATAAAAATGACACTTGTCAAAAGTCAGAGCAGAAGGTCCTGAATGAGCTGAACGTTTTCATATGAACGGTTGTAATATCACAAAAATTGTGGAACGAGTGACCTGCTGAAGAACACACGGATCAAAAACAAACATTCAGACAGTTGCAGCTGCAGATACCGTCTGCAAGGAAGTTCTTGCTACTTCATTCACTATTAAATGCTTCTCATAGATTTTATAAACTTGTTTGTTGTTTTTTTAATAAAATTAAAATGACTGCACTGATCGACAGCATATCACTCGACTTTTATGCCAGAGATTTGGACCAGTGTTGTGATGAGAAATGCTTTAGTCAGACTTTTAAAAACAAAACAAAAGAAGAAGAAAAAACATGCGATGTCTCGCTCACAGTATGTTATGAATGAATCTCAGCTACTAACACACCAAATTTTAGACCAATATCTGTAAAAATCACTGTTACAACCATTAAAAAACAACTATTTATTATAAATTAACAGAACTAATAAAGGCATGAAAAAACAACATTTCTTTTGAAACAAATAAGAAATTAGGAGCTGTAGGGTTTGGTAAATTAAGACAATTCTTTTGAATTCATTTTTATATTGAATTAATGTTAGTATCAGGAATACTAATAATTAACATAAAAAAAGAGGCAATTTATTCTTGAATTATTGTTATTTTTAAGTAGTTATAACCAACCGTTTGTTTTGTTTTTGTTTTATCTGTTCTTTGTCCGTGGCAGCCATCTTGAATCTGGTCGACTTCAACCTTCACTCGGTTGTAGGTGGTCACGTAGCTTACACACTTTACGAAAGGGCGAGTGGTTCAGGAAATATTTTGGTAAAGACGATACTTGACCACAGACACGAGCAAAAACAGTTTTGGATTATTTTGATAATTAGTTGAAAACTGACTCTGATGTGAAACAGGAAAAGGTGGAGTTCAGTTCATTCAATACTGGGTTTCTGGTACCTACATCACCTGCTTTCCTCTTCATTTTGACATAAAAACCACAAAATACAAGATCATTATATTTATTTTAACTGCTGAACTTTATTTTAGATGTAATTTGAAAAAAAAAAATACACACAAGCACAGCTTTTCCACACGAGTGCCCTGTTCGGTTCTGCTTTTGTCCTATCGGCGCCTCTCTCAGCGCCTTGATTCGTCCTAATTGTTTGTGAACAGAGTTGTTTTCTTCTGACTGTTGTCTTATTTGTCTCACGGAGAAGACAGTGACTCGTGTCTCTTTGTGTCTTACAGCAGAGAGCTGCACTCGGCATGGAAACAATGAGTTTGTCAGTAAAGCAGCTCTGTTGTTTACCTCCACCCCTCTCTGGTTTCTGTTCACACCAGGAGCATCTTGAGCTCTTCTGTCGCTCACTCTGGTTCTGCTCGTGTCCGCGGAACTGGCAGAGGACGCTCATTATCGTCCCTTTTTGTTGTCCTCTGTGCAAAGACGGGGAAAAAAGTGGGCAATTATGGTTGGGCTCGTGTGGAGAGCCAAACCTTTTTATAATGAGAAGATCTCCTCAAGCAGGACAGACTGTGTGAGTGTAGACTTTATGCAAATGTGGGTTTCTGCTTAATTCAAAGTGTGACCGCTAAAACAACACAACAAACAGGTTCGATCTGTTGGTTTGAAACGTGAAGCCTTTCTGCGTGAACACAAAGCGCTCTGTTTATAACGTGTGTCCCAAAAGCCGAACACGATGAGAGGGCGGCGTCAGGAAACGTTGTTAAAGTGAGGGAGGAGAACAGCTTTTATTGTGAAGGCATCGCAGGGAACTGTTTTGGTTTGGATCCCTTTCTGCTGCTTTCAGAGCGTCTCTTCTGATGATTCAAAGTGGCAATCAGACGGATAATGGCGTGTTTTGTTTTCTGCCGTGGCGCTAATCACTTACTGCCTCCTTGATTTCTTTTGCTGCTCGTTTCTCCAGCAATCAGTTGTGGAGACGACGACTCGTATCAACCGCACGGTGGCTCTGCGTATCTAAGGCCCCGTTTACACGATGCCTTTTTTGGTTTGGCCGTTCATTCACACAACAACAGCCCTCGTTCTCTTTGTAACCGAAGGTTTCTTAATCAAGGTCTCAGAGAGGAGATGTTCAGGGGAGCCCTCCACAGAGGTGTGTAATGCTCAGGCACTACAGGCGGCTGCAGTCCAAAGTTGTTCTGCAATAACAACAGTTATAATAAATAACAACAGTTATAATAAATAACAACAGTTATAATAAATAACAACAGTTATAATAA
>JARVLU010000324.1:5699269-5712375 GCA_031762415.1 Simpsonichthys santanae
TACATACATACATACATACATACATACATACATACATACATACATACATACATACATACACACATACATACATACATCTGTCTACCATCCATCCATCCATCAATCCACCCACCCATCCATCCTTCCACCCATCCATCTATTCATCCATCCATCCATCCATCCATCCACCCATCCATTCATTCATACATCCAACCATTATCCACCCATCCGTCATCCATCCATCATCCATCCATCTTATTCATCCATCCATCTGTACATACATACATACATCCATTCATTCATACATTCATCCATCCATCAATCCACCCACCCATCCATCCTTCCACCCATCCATCTATTATTCATCCATCCATCCACCCATCCATTCATTCATACATCAAACCATCATCCACCCATCCATCATTCATTCATCCATCCACCATCCATCCACCTTATTCATCCATCCATCCATCCTACCATCATCTATCCAAACATCCATCCATCCTACAATCCTACATCCATCCATCCCACATCCATCCCATCATCCATCCATCCAACCTTATGACCATCCAACCATTCATCCATCCATTTCCTACCCATGAATCAACACATCTATCTATCTACTTAATCAGCTATCTAACCAACAACCCAACCCATAAACCTACCTAACTAGTTTTTTTTACCTAGTTTACACAAAATAACAATTTTATTTATTTATTTATTTATTTATTTATTTATTTATTTATTTATTTATGGCTGCTACCTTGTTCAAGGACTGCCACAGTGAACGAAGTTGCATGGAGGGTTTGTCAATTGTTTTACGCCGAATGCCATTCTTCACTCAACATGGACTTGAACTTACAGCCAATATTGCAGCACTGACCTCCAAGCTACCATGGCCCTACACAAACCAGTACAATAAATGTTTAATATTTCACGTTTAAACAGAAACAGAGCTTGACACCACATAATCTGATAGACAGGTTGGTGACAAGTGCCCAAACTGCTCAGTTATTCTAGTGAAAATGTTTTAAATCCCTCTGTGACACTCTGCGCGTGTGCAGTAAAGATGTCAGCTTACACAAACTCATTTGTCTTCACTTCCAACTGGAAACAATGCCGTCCCATTTGGGGAGCTCTCTCAGCAGCTAAATTGTCATGAAGCATTTCTCCCCCCTGAGTACAGCTGGAGATATTCTGACTTGATTCATGCTCATGCGAGTGTTTTCTGTGTGTCCCCGTTAGTCCCTCTTGGCACCGACTACTCTCTAATGGGGAGCGAGGGGCTAAGGAGGGGATAGAGGAGGTTGAGAGGGAGCCGGGTTGCCACAACACAGGTTAATCCACTAATTGGGAGCAAAGGGAGATGGGTTGCCAGATTGCGAGGGCCACCAGGAGGGGCCGTTTAAGGGGGACATCTGTTCCTGCTGGAGAACAGCCGCCCTCACAGCTCCCAAGCTTCTTCTGTGACACTCATCTTCTTCATGCACAACCTGACAAGCGACCCACAGTCTGCTGTTACATCCAACTTTTTCCTTTTTATTTTCTCCCCTGACTGGACCTGAAACCAGGATCTGGCTGGAAAAAGACAAACGTTGGAGAGGAGAGTTGTCCCGCCAGGATAGTTGGACCAACAAAAAGCAGTTTGTTATTGGAACGAGTAAATTCAGGCAATATGTTTTATCGCTTCACAGATTCTGGTGTGCCAAACTTTAAAACGGCCGTTTGTTTTAGTTTGATCAGGAAAACAGATCCATAAACTGACACTAAAATACATTCAGTGCTAAAACTACGATAAAAGCTGGTTATTGTAGCAGCTAATGTTCAAACATGTAGTTATACATGTGTACTGTTTTATATTTAACCACTATTATTCATAAAGCCCAAATTATGTAGCCAATTTAATCTAAATGTTTAACGAAGTTCTCTTCTAAAATAATTTGCATTATATTTTAAATGTAATTTCCACTTGCAGCTAAAAAGGCACGCGGATCTACAGAAGGCAAAGATGCTTTATAACAAAATACATGTTTTAAGATATTTAAATTCTAGTTTTGCAAATGTTTTATTGAGTAGGAAATGGTTGCAGGACGTTCTTAATGTTTCGAGGAAACGCGGTGTTTTAGTGATACAAAATAAACTGAAGAATTAAAATAACGCCTGCTGCTTTTCATGACGCTTATAAAACAAAACCCTTGCATGTTGAGAAATGACAGTCCCACTTGATTTGTTAATTCTTGGAGTATTTTGTATGTTGTGAATGACTGTCAGCTGCTACCACACCCAGTTTAAGCTCAAAATCCTGTTTACATTAACTGGGTTGAAGCCAGTTTTGTGTTGGCTAAGCTTGATTAGCTGTGGTAGCCATCTTGGTTTTAGTTGATACCAAAAGTTAATCAGTTTTAGATGTAAAGATAATAATGCTATTGAAGAGTTTCATTGAAAGCCGCCCAGTGGTTTATGAGATATTTTGCTAACAGACAAACAGTCCAACAGTTAATGCAAAGGTTTCAAGCAAACATGCAATAGCTGTGCTCGAAGAATTTGTTAGCAAAGATGCTAAACTATCACCACCATTGCAAAACTGACTGAGTTATAAACATTTTTTTTTTTTGCTTTCCAAGGTCGGTTAGCTGTGTCGGCCATCTTTAATCTTTAGGTCGGTTTTAAACAGTCTGCAGAAAAGGTTCATAACAGTTCACACTCAACCTATTTCTGAAATAGTTTCCAAGTTTAGTCGACAGTGTTCGGCACTTTTACACATTTTCTTTTCATTTTAATAATTTTGTTTGTTTAAGACATTATTGTTTGGAATCACGTTGTTCTTTTCTGCCTGCAACATTATGGGAGCAGCACTTCACAGTGATCGAGTCCTGATAAATGTATTAATGCAAAATAAAAACACTCAGCTCTCTCTTCCTCGTGCTTCTGGTTTCATCAGGATACGCCATCCTGCAGGCCATCATGGAGAAGGCGGGTGAGAACAACTGGCAGGTCAGCGCCATCTGTGTGGTAAGCTTCAACGACGCCAACTACCGGCAGCTGCTGGAGGATCTGGACCGGCGAAAGGAGAAGAAGTTCGTCATCGACCTGGAGTCTGAGAGACTGCAGAACATGCTGGAACAGGTGACGTCAGTTTTCACCTGTTTAACACGGACCAACTCCTGCTGAGCACTGCTAATGGTGGAAACCAGCCCTTGTGTATAAATAATATAGTGAAAATATTAACGCTCAGGATGAGTGATTATTTACCACATCTGGATTATAAAGTTTGCTTGACTTGTGTTGACTGCTTCACATTAGTTTTTACTTCTGTAATAATATTTTGTACAGACTTTTATCCACTAACAAACTAAAACCGTGGGACTAATCTGAAATGTGTTTTCACTTTTGACTGCAGGGAGTGGTGCAGCTGCAGCCACGTGACGAGGGAATATTTGGTTAATGCTGTTAGGCCAGTTGTGTGAAGGTCATAACTAAAGGATTTGATGGAAATGACGATAAGAGCGTCTTCAGAGAGTTGTTTACCTCACGGTTATTAGGTGTTGGTTTGGCTCTGGTTGGAGCTAATTAGACGGGTTTTGAACTTGAAAAACGTCTGTTTTGATCTCCAGTGGTGGTAGTTGGCACAAGCACACACAGAATCTGAAGTGCACCTTCCTCATCCTCCTCCTCCTGTTCGTCTTCATCATTTCATCCTACCATCTTTCCTTTGGGAAAGTCGTGTTACTGTAACTCTTCAATTATTCAGGCTGTCTCCACGCTGACATCTGTCAGTTTACCTCTGTAGGAGTTTATAGTTTTTCCTCTTGGACAGAATATCAAAGTGATGAACTCCATCACATTAAGGTCTTTTGATTTTAAACGATGCGCCGAGTTCTGCAGAGATGGTCAGGTTCTGCAGAAAACCTAAACTGAAGCTTGCATAGTGGTTGTTTTGTACATATTTTACATCAAGCCGTCCTGAAGCACAACGTGGATCTGAATACGTAATTGTGGCTCATTAGCAGCATATTTGGAACAGCAGGGTCAGCACATCTGGTGGCTTTGAAGAAGTCAGATGTTATTTAGAATGTCAGAGCGTAAACCCCGTGAAGGAAAACCTGCACAGTTTACAGATAAGGGTGTAATTTGCTGAAAATTAATCAAGTCAAGAGTCTGCTTACTCAAACTGTTGTGAAAATTACCTAAATCTCATCGAAAGGCACCACGGAGCAGCAGCAGATGTGCATGCCTCCACATTTAGTGATCGGTAAAACAGGAAATATGTTTTTAGTCTCAACCAAATGTTTTCAGAGTTAAGACTTCAGTATGAAGTAAAAGACAAGCGCAGTAGTTTATGTAAGGATTATGTTCAGATTTTACAAAGGGAATTAAAATAAAATGTTCATTTGTCGATCATTATTTTTAATATCAAGCTGATCAAGTCATGAACTGACTTCCTTTTCAATCCTAAAGAATGAATTAGTGAGAATATTTGTTGTCTGTTCTGGAGAAATGGCCCAGAATGAGCTCAGGCTGCCGTGCAAAAACACGAAAAGGCTGATTTTTTTTTTTCATAATTGAGATTTGCACTAAAACGAGTGTACAAAGACAGATAATCTTCTTAATCTGCCTTTAAATGAAGTTAACAGGTATGTTTTCAGATATAACCATTTTAATTCTAACCCTTTTATTTCTTTTAAGACAACCCTTTTTTTCTGCTGTAGCACCTTCGTATAATGTTTGGGGTCATTGTAAAGCTTGAGGATTTATGTTTTTAAATGTACTGCTGAAATGCCCAGACATCACTCCAGACAAATAAATGGCGAGTTTTCAAACCAGCACACTCATAAACAAAACTAGCTTGGAAGCTTTTGAGATGGAAGATTTTAAAATAATGCCGACAACCGTATTTTCCACCGTAAAAGTCGCATCAGTCCAAAAATGTCTACCGGTAATAAAGTGGAAAAAAAATAAAAGTAAAAAAACATAAATAAGTCACTTCTCCATATAAGTTGCATCTATTATGCGTCACTGCTGACCACCCAGAAACGTGGGCTGGTGTTGTGCCAAAAATCGATTGCAGCCGCGGGAGCGTGCACGGGAGGACTTTAACAAGAATCTAACAAGAGTAACACTTAAAACAATTATTTGTTTGCTCAACCTTATAGTAAAGTTGTGTCTCAGTTGAACTTTTCCTTAAAAAATGCACTTTAATGGTCAAATCAGCTGCATTTCACCTGGGCGACGCGGCGAAATGCAGCTGATTTGACGTTTGCTCCAGAAGTCCTGGAGTGAGATGAAGGTGACTTTGTATGGCAAGCCAAGTGTCTCGTTAATAGCCACTTTTACCTATTAATGAGACAATTGGCTTGCCATATTAGTTGAGGGTCCTCTAGTGGCTGCAAATGGTAATGTGTAATATTTTTCATGTCAGAATGACTGAAATCGTCCGATCTCCAATGAGTGAGATCATGCTACACATAAGAAGCACACACATGCCAAGTTGATGTGTGCACCACTGCTCCAGCTCAAATTATGCTGTAAATGAATTAATTTTTCTTCTTTGGTGTTTTACGGCAGGTTTAATTCATTCTGTTGCATCACGGCCTCCTGGAGACTGAACCCCACGCCAACATTTCTGTAATGGAAGTTTCACTGAAGTGAAACGTAAATCTGTCGATCTGCATTCGATTACTCCGTGACTTTCTCATGGACCCGGATGTGAAACAAAAAAATTAATTATGGAATGAATTATAGAACTGAAAATGAAAGTAGTCAAACTGAATTTTCAGTACAACAGTTTCAAAGCAGATGAATTTAGTTTCAAACCATTAAATCCAGTTTCAATTTAGTGAGATTCATTTTCAAACCAATAGATTTAATTTCAAGTTATGAGCATACAGATCCAGTCTGAGCAATTCAAATTCAGTTTCTGATAGCACAAGTTTCTGCCCATACAGTGTTTAATTCAATTCAATTCAGTTTATTTATAAAGTGCCAAATCACAACAAAGTTGTCTCAGGGGACTTTACAGGAGCATTCACATACATAGAAAAGCCGATTAGTAAAGTTCTCTATCTAAGGAATCCAGCAGACAAGTTGAATCTTGGCTTCGTCACAGTCTCCCATCCTGAGCAAGCACAAGGGCAACAGTGGAAAGAAAAAACTCCCTTTTAACAGGAAGAAACCTGCAGCAGAACCAGGCTCAGGAGGACAGAAAGGAGAGACAAACGAACACAGAGTGGTTGATCCAGATATAGATGCAGGTGTACCTGAAAGGCAAAAAACACAAAATAGAAAAAATAATTAAAAATACAAAACAGCTTGAGCAGAGTAAGTAAAGACAGTAGCAGAGTGAAAAAAGTGTGGTCAGTTTGTTCTCCATCAGTCTAAGCCTATAGCAGCATAACTAAGGGATATCTCAGGAAACCCAAGCCGACCTTAACTATAGGATTTATCAAAAAGGAAAGTCTTGATCCCAGTCTTAAAACTGGACAACGTGTCAGCCTCATGGACAGAAACTGGAAGTTGGTTCTACAAGAGAGGAGCCTGAGAACTGAAAGATCTTCCTCCCGTTCTGGTTTTATAAACTCTAGGAACCGTGAGTAAACCTGCAGCCTGAGAGCAAAGTGCTCTGTTAGGAAACTATGGAACAATAAGATCTGTCATATAAGATGGAGCTAGGTTGTTGAGAGCTTTGTAGGTTAGAAGTAGGATTTTGAATTCTATTCTGGATTTTACAGGGAGCCAGTGGAGAGAAGCTAAAACTGGAGAGAGATGATCTCTCCCACTAACTCCATTTAAGACTCTGGCAGCAGCATTTTGGATCAACTGAAGACGTTTTAAAGAAGAACGTGGACACCCAGATAATAAACCTGTTTACTGTTTTCATCTAATGAAAATAGCTGAAATTAATGCAATTTATTAAGGAAAAGTTAAACTGACACACCTTTACTATAATTCCGAGCAACCAGATAATTGTTTTTAAATGTTAATCTTGTTTTTAAATTTAATCTTGTTAAATTCTTGTTAAAGTCTTGCCGTGCATGCTCCTGCAGCCGCCATTTTGGCAGCCAATCGGTTTTTGGCACGACACCGGCCCACGTTTCCTGGTGCTCAGCGGTGACGCATAAGAAACACGACGCGCCAGCTAATGAGAATTATACTGAAATCTATTTTTAAAAGTTGATTTTTGGCAGAGTTGAGTTCAGACCTTTGGTCCCGGGTGTGTTTTGGCCTCCAGAACTGTTCTGTAACGTCATCTTTCAAAGAGCAAAACCAGACGTTTTATCATCAGAAAATACTGTAAACATCAACATGAACACCACTAAAGCTTGGCCACAGTAAAACGAAGCACACGCTCCTTTAAGTTTCAGTTTTCTTCCGTTTCACCTGAATGTACAAAGTTAAAAACCTCTGACTAAACATGTTAGTAAATGAGGTATAACCTCTGTGCTTCGGTGTTCATCTGCTCTGAGGCTGCAGCGTTTCTAATCTGATTTCTGATGGAAGTGGTGAGAAAAGGCAGTCGGTGAGTCAGAGATGTGGGCCAAGCTTCCGGCTGCTCATCGACGTTGATCAGTGACTAGAGAGGTTTAAAAACCCATCAGTGCCTGACAGAACAGCAAACACCCGTTTCCCTTCATATCATTATTTGGTCACTAATTTCAGCAGAGACACCATTTTCTATACCCCGCTCAACAAATAAACTAAAAACACATGTACAGATTTTCTTTTTGTAAAGTCTGGAAAACCCTGCTACAAAGTAACTGTGGAAAATGTCAGAATCTGATTGAAATAGAAGAAGTCAACCGAAGCAAAGTGTTTAACTTATCAGCCAGACTAAATTCACTCAGTGTGAGAAAGATCCAACAATCTATCTTCATCATCATCATCAACTTTATTTATAAAGTGCTTAAACACCAGCCACAGCTGAAACAAAGTGCTGAGCATCAGTCATGAATAAGATAAAATAAAACATATAAATCAAGTGACAATAATGAATTAAAAACTCAATTCAAAACAGTAAAATGAGTTAAACAGATAAAATCAATTATCTACAGTGGAACATGCAAACTCCACCCAGAAAGGCCCCCAGCCAAGATTTGAACCGGCGACCTTCTTGCTGAGAGGCAGCAGCTCTACCAACTGCGCCACCGTGCCACTGAAAGCAAAACTCAACAAACTTAATAATAAAATATGAAAGACCATTAACAAAAGGCAGTGTTTCCTCTAGATCAGTTGTCTTGGCAGGGCGCTCGTATTTTATTTTTGTCAACAGGGGGAGTCACATATGTGTTGCCTGCCTGCTAGCTTAGTGCTATGTTGCTGTCTGTTTTTTTATCAATGGTGGGGGGGCAGTATATTGTGCCCTGCTCTATACATCGATACCTCTCGGGGAGTGGGGGTGTTCTGTAAGCAGGGAGCTCAATTCTGTTGACGGGGCGTGTTGCCCCGCTTGTGTAATGTAGGAGAAACTGAAAGGCTCTGATCCTTCTTGGTAACAAACATGGCTGATTATTTTAAAAGGGGCAAATATTGTCTGATTAAATCAAATATCAGCTGATTAAATCAGATATTGTCTGATTAAATCAGACATTGTCTGATTAAATCAGATATTGTCCGATTAAGTAAAATATTGTTTGATTAAATCAGATATTGTCTGATTAAATCAAATATCATCTGATTATATCAAATATCATCTGATTAAATCAAATATCATCTGATTAAATCAAGTATTGGCTGATTAAATCAAATATTTGCTGATTAAATCAAATATCGGCTGATTAAATCAAATATTGTCTGATTAAATCAGATATTGTCTGATTAAATCAAATATTGTCTGATTAAGTAAAGTATTGTCTGGTTAAATCAAATAATGGCTGATTAATTCAGATATTGTCTGATTAAATCAGATATTGTCTGATTAAATCAAATATCATCTGATGAAATCAAATAATGGCTGATTAAATCAAATATTGTCTAATTAAATCTATTAGCGGCTGTTTCAATCAAATATCGTCTGATTAAATCAAATATCAGCTGATTCATCAGTCCTCTTTAACTGGGCAATAATCCACGTTTAGTTTCAGAATATATTATTATAGATTTATTTAGCCCAAGGGCTGCCCAATGTATCAATAATTCATTGTTACTGGAGTTTATCATTGTTCATATAATATCAATGTGTGCATGTTTTAATCGTGTTTTATCTATGCTGTGCTAATCAGTCGACTAGTTTCACACCAGCAGGATCTTTTGGATCCAGTTTTCATCGGTTCTGTTCCGCTGTCTGAAAGTGTGATGTTTTTACTTCCTGGCTGAGATGACCGTGTCTTCATCGGTTTGGAACTTTGATCTTCTTCACATTAAAGCCGATGGTCGTCCGTGTCAAACGCGCGTCCTCTCACCTGTCAGACGCATCATTTAATACCATCAACAGGCGCTGCGCTGTAATCCACTCAGATTAACGTCCAGCTCTGCTTTGCCTGTTCACAGATCGTCAGCATTGGGAAACACGTGAAAGGATATCATTACATCATGGCCAATCTGGTGAGAAAAATGACTGTTCTTTGTTTTTCCTCTCTTTTTGTAAACCTAAAGCACTTTGTACCTCCTGCCTGTAACTTTGTGCACTTGTTGGAACAATTTGTGGATTTGAATTCAAAACTGTCACCTGAATGTAAGGTTTCCAACAGCAGATTTTTTTTTAAATTTTGTTTTTACAAAAAATAACGTTAAAATGTAAACCAGTGCAGGCAATAAAAAGTTAAATGTCTAAATGAATGCTTAGAATAAGAAATCTAAAAAAATCTGCAATATTGCAACATTCTTTTCTCCATTGCATGTGCCCTGAAGAACCTATTAAAACATTGTAAAGGTAATTTGAGCCGATACTTACTTTGTAATTATTGTTTTTTATCCATTAACTTCTGATGTCCTTAATGTCTGAAATAGTGTTTTCTGTTTTTTGTATTTTTTCTTGAGGTACATTTATTTGGATTTCAAAATGCACGACTTGCTGTTTAGTTTTTTGGAAGATTTAAATCAATGTGAAAGTTCTTTCATCTACCTCCACATTGTCTTAAATTTGAATTTCAAACATAACTAAAGAAATTGAATTTCCTGCAAAAATGATGTGTGAATGCTTATTGCAGAAAAAAAATTGCTGAAAAACAGCTGAAATAATCTAAAACATGCTGAAATGTAGCTGAAATTAAGAACAAGCCTAATGTAGCAGAAAAAAACATAAATAACACACATTTACCTTAATAGGTCTAATGTGCAGAAATTGGAACAAAAATTAGGAAATTAGATTAAAAAAAGCAGAAATTCTCAAAAAATAGCTGAATAATAGCTGAAAATGCAAAAAGAAGCCTAAACCACCAGAGGGAAGTGGAAAGAGCTGAAATGAGCAAAAGAAAATGTGGAATTAGCTGAAAATGCCAAAATTAGCATAAAACCGCAGAATAGTAGCTGGAACTATCAGACAAAATCTGAAAGGTGCATAACCAGCTGAAATTAGCATAAAGAAGTTAATTAGGCTGAAAATAGCTGAAATTATCATGAAAATTCTGAAATTATCTGAAAACAGCCACAATTATCTAAAAATGTAGCTGAAAAGGTAGAAAAAGCTTAAATTAGCATAAGAAAGCAGAAAGAACATGTTTGCCCAATTAGGCTGAAAGAAGCAGAAATAAGCACAAAAAGTGGAAATTATCTGAAAAATAGCTGAAATGAGCAAAAACAGTTGAGGTAGCTAAAAAAGCAGAAATAAGCTTAAATTACCAGACGGAACTGGAGAGATCACATTTTTGCTGAATTAGGCCAAAAAAAAAATTTTAATGACTGCAAAAAAAATGAGGAATTAGCTGAAAAGGCTAAAATTAGCATAAAACAGCTAAAGCTGAAATAACTGAAACTAGCAGAAATAAGCTGAAAGGAGCATAGCAAGCTGAAATTTGGAGAAAGAAATTAGATGAGGCACAAAAATCTTGTAGTTAGAAAGATCCTGAAAGGAGCACAAAACAGCTGGAAAAAAACAGCTGAAAATAGCTGAACGTAGCTGAATAAGGAAGCTGAAAAAGATGAACCAGAACAAAATGGTGAAAGGAGCCGTAAAAGGTTGTAAACAGATCTAAAGATGCGAAGGAGGTAAAATGAGCTCAATTTATTTTCTGTGAGACATAAAAATGTTGGACAAAGCTAAATATTTCAAAAAGCTAAAGAGTTGGAGGTAACCAGGAAAACCTGGAGTGGAGTTCAAGTGGCTTGAGTATTCTCCCATTAACCAAGTGGAATGGATTTGTTCACGAAGAAAGAGAAACAGCGTCGACTGAACTAATGTTTCAGAGTAAAAGTGTGTGTGTGTGTGTGTGTGGGGGGGGGGGTGGGGGTTCCAAATGAACGTTTTTTTTAATGTGGGGGGGAGATGTCCCCTTCACATATAATGGTTGCGACGCCTATGGCTGAAACAGCTTTAAAACTGCAGGATGAAAATCGTGCCGAAAAATGTATGGAAGAAAAATGCATCACAACAGTGTGGATGCTCCGTCAACTTTCACACAACGACGATTTAAAAAAATAAATAAAAATGTGACCAAAAGGGTGTTTCAATTAGAAATATGAAACAAATACCAAACACAACTGTCTCTGGCTTCTTTATCCTTCCTGTCTGAGTTCACCCATTCATTATCTTTTTTTTTTTTCTCGTCCTTCAAGGGTTTTAAGGACATCAACCTGGAGCGTTTCATGCACGGTGGAGCCAACGTGACCGGCTTCCAGCTGGTCGACTTCAGCAACCCCATGGTCATCAAGCTGATGCAGCGCTGGAATAAACTGGATCAGAGGGAATACCCAGGCTCAGACGCCCCACCCAAGGTACGGCGAGTCCAAACCAGATGAAATCTGACGAGCGGCGCTGCGCAGCGTTCGTCTCTTTACGGTTCTGTGACGAGTTTAAAAGCTGAAATCCAGCTGAAAACACTTGTGGTGAAACCGGAGGCGAGCCGAGCGACTGTAAAACTGATCCTGTTTGACTTTCAATTAGGAAAAGCTCTTTGCTCCGAGGCCAAGCTGCTGATCCGTTGTGGGGTTTTCACTCACCTTCAAACGTCTTTGGTTTATATTTTAGCCTCAAGTAAAAGTAACAGGAAACAGTCAGCAGCTGCAGGATCAGAAAAGTCTCCAAAACTAAAAGATTTAAAGAGCGGGCAGAAAATGTTTAGCTGTTTGATGATAAACATTTACAAGCAAACGTTTATTTTGCTCCAAATTGTAAAAATTAAGTGTTGGAGTTTAGAAAAGGAAGTGCTGTCACCAGATAATATGAACATTTGCCAACATGCAGTAAACGGTGTCTGAAGTTCACCAAGAAAAATACGTTTGGCTGATCCAAAAATATTTTTTCACATTTTAAAGAAACATCTTGTACATGGATGCCTATACTTAATACTTAATTGACAATTATAGAGCTATCGAAAGTTATAGCATCTGAATCATCTCAAAAAAGTACAGCCACTTTATTTTAACAGTTCCTGTCATAAAAACTCATTGACCAACAGAATAGTTTTATTTACTGTCCACTGAAAACAAATGGAGTTGACCATAAAAGATGAATATTTTACAGGTTATTAACATTTCAGCTTTTGTTTTTAAGTATTTAACATCTTAGTTCTTGAAAAAGCATCAAGTTTATTACAAGTATTGTGGAAACAGCCTGTTTTGAAGTTGGTAAAATGATTTATTCATGTCGCTTTTGGGTTTTTTGCTGCTATTCCAAAAGTCTCAAGAAAAATATGGTTATTATTCTGCTAAAGTAAAAATTAATGCAGAACTGCACCCAGAACCAA
The DNA here is from genome assembly GCA_031762415.1 of Simpsonichthys santanae. Classification (NCBI taxonomy): domain Eukaryota; kingdom Metazoa; phylum Chordata; class Actinopteri; order Cyprinodontiformes; family Rivulidae; genus Simpsonichthys; species Simpsonichthys santanae. Next base: position 5,712,085 of record JARVLU010000324.1, read on the forward strand.
ACAAGAACTGGATTTGATGTTGGCAGACTGGACGCAGTTAATCTTAGCCAGGATTTTGATAATAAATATTGGGTTTCATTTACTTTTTTCCTAAATTTACCTGTTTCTAAATTTTTGCATTAAAATGAAATAAAATCTGAAATGCTGGTTTTTTGTATTTTGACAAAATGTTTTACTTTTTAGAGGAAATTATAATGTCATGGTTTTACTTACACATCCATCCATCTATCTATCTATCTATCTATCTATCTATCTATCTATCTATCTATCTATCTATCTATCTATCTATCT
>JARVLU010000324.1:5785802-5801821 GCA_031762415.1 Simpsonichthys santanae
ATCAGCTGAACGCTGCTCTGGGATCAGCTGAACGCTGCTCTGGGATCAGCTGAACGCTGCTCTGGGATCAGCTGAACGCTGCTCTGGGATCAGCTGAACTCTACTTTAATTCCTGGGTCTAACCGCAGGCGTGACGTTTATGGGCCATAGAATCAGAACTGGTTCCTCTGTTGGTGTCCGAGCTGCACAGAATGGTTCTGGTCATTTTAAAAGCTCGTGGGGTGGAGTGCAGTGAACCATCGCCTCGGACAAAAATATCTCTGTAGTTCTTTGACCTAGATCGTTAGTCCCACAGAGAACCGTTAAAGAACCGTTTGGTACCGAAGTTCTGGAGATTGATTCACTTCAGTCTCCACTGGGAACAAAACCATTTCAACATGAGTTCAGAACGAGACTAACCGCCTTCCTGTAGTCACGGATCATATTTAGTTTGTCCTCGCCGCCTTTGTTTTCTTCTTTCTGTTCGAGGCTGCTGATGATCCTCCACGAGGCTCTTCTGGCACCGATCACGTTCTTGTAGGCCACCGACAGCAGGTTCCTCTCCTCCACCGTCAGCTCCACGTCCATGCTGGCCACCTTCTTCATCGATTCCACCATTTCTATAAAACACACAAAAATATAAGAAATTAAGCGCCGGGTCCTCAACATGAGGATCAGAGTTCTGCAGGTCGCCGGTTCTCTGGTTTCACACCTGGATGTCGTCAGGTGTTTTACTGGTTCTGTGATCCAGCCAACTTTGTAGCTCGTTCAAAAGGTACTGACCGTTTTACCGCGTAGCACCGTCCATGTGGCATCCCACACCACAGACGGAGCATCATCTGCTGAAGACGCACACGTTGACGGTGAAACTCGATACACGACGACCACGTCTTCTCCACCTGCACTCGTGATGCTCATGAAACAGTCATAAAACCATTTCTGCTCTTTTTCAGTCCCAGCTTCGAGTCCAAACTGCAGAATTATCAAACCTGCAAACGTCGCTTTTCAGCTAAATTTGCTGATTTCAAACAAAATACGTCATTTACGTGAATCGCCTGAATCTGAATTTTTTTTCAAGGTCGGGGGGGGTGGGGGTTTAGAGTAGTAGTAGATGGCAACATCTCCCATTGACTGGACTTTAAGAAGATTTCTGTCTATAACAACATCTTTGGTGAAACGCGAGTTGTTTGCACAATCACGATAGAAGATATGGAAATCTTTCCCATGGATGAAAGAAACTACTAGTCTACGTTAACACGGTTAGTTTATGATGTGAGTCTTTATCTGCCAGTGACATGCCGTGCAAGTTAAACTTGATTTGGCCCAAAAAAAAAACAACAACAACAAAAAATCCTACTTTAAAAACATTATATGTGTCGTAATCCACTATCTTTCCCAACATAACCTTATTTGTAATGGAAGGTTTGTCAGCATACAATGCTAGCTAGGATGTGAGCTAACATCAGTGAATTGTGCGTTAACGATAGCCTACGATGTCACTCGGTTCCATGCCAAGAATTTTGGGAAGACTATAAATGCATCTGTGTTGCTGTCCAGTAATAAATAATGTGTCACTGTCATAAGATGAGAGAAATGAAAACTAACACGTTAACGTTACTTCCAATGAAACGCGACACGCCACCAGAGTTTTAAGTGATCGAAACATCTGCTCTGGAAGTGGTGGAGCAAGAGAGTGGCACCAAAGAGGCCAAGTGGAAACGGGTAAAACAAATTATGTGTTTTTGCTTTTAGCAAAATGCTCTGCCATGTTTGGTCTCTCTGGTGGTTCTTTTTTTTTTTTTTTTTTTTGGTGAGTCATCGTTCCTATCCTATGCATGTCCTAATTAAATTAGGATAAATTCTTTTTTTTACCTGAAGCATATCATCTATTCCCCTGGTTTTCTTCTTGGAGTATAACAGAATGCTTACTGTAATTTACGTGTTAAAAATCACAAAATATTCCACCCCCCCCCCCCCACACACACACACACACACACACAGATGCTAGGTTTGTCACCTTTTTTAACTTTTCTGAGTTTGATCCAGACTGTAAATAAACGATGGAAGGCGCTGTGGTTGGGATCGACACCACCCCCATGACGGACGGACTGAACAAAGCGTCAGACGAGTTTAAAACATCTGACTTAATAACTGCGTTGAACCCTGCAGGGTGGACGCAGCCGTGGAGACTCAAACGACCGAGCGACTGCAGGAACACAAACGAAACGTTGGAAAACGCTCCTAACGTTCATGTTGAGCCACTTCCTGGTGTGGGAAGACGTTCTTCTGCGCATTCTTGAGACAATCGGTGCTGCAAGAACAGATTTTCACGCCACTCTTACTATTATTATTCACACTCGCGTTTTTAACATTTGGAGCCATTTGACATCAGTGTGAGCAGAAACAAAGTGAGGAAATCAGTCCTGAAAGCCTGAAGGGGGCACGAATTGCTCTGGACTTCCTGTGGACAGGTTCACCCCACAACCAGCCAAAGATCAGCAGGTGCAACTGAGTAGGAGCAAATCTTCAAGAGCAGAAACTGTAGGACCTGCTGCCTCAGACAGTTTTCTGCTGACGTGTGTGTTGCTCTACTTGAAGTCAGACATTTAAAAACATGGCAACAAGTAATCAGAGGGGCCAAAACTCCTTTTTTGTATAGTCTCTTTTTATGTTTATATATATATAATTAATTATGTTATAAAATCTTTTATTTTTTGAGATGCAGCTTGAAATTTTTTTTAACTCTTGATGTGGCCCCCTGGACACAGGTTTCAGACTTTTCTTACTAAATTAATCTGGGCTAAACAGGTCAGATTACATGATCGCCCAGTTTTAATCATCTGAGTTTACAACAGCTTCAAATCATTCTCTATCATTTACACCCAGTTCTGCAAATGTTATTCAGCAGCACCAAGTTGTCTAATAAATAATGCATTTGATGAGTGACGATCAATTACATATACAGTGTACAGTATTTAGAAATACAAAATTTATAGACGTAGTATTTCTGGAAGAATGTGTATCGTTCGCCGCCATCTGTGGCAAACATTCAGACTAGGATCTAAAAAGGATGAAACTGCAAGTTTTGTTCAAACCTGAACGATACGCGAGATCTTGAAAGATCTGCACTGAGGAAGACTCTCAGCTACTACCACACCAAACATTATCTGTAAATCCAACTGAGTTGTAGCAACATCTATTTGGTTAAAGTCAATTACCTATGGTGGCCATCTTGAACTGTGTGGGTTGTCTTCAAACGTTGATCAGTTGTTGATGAGTTGGGTATGACTCTCAGCTACTACCACGACAGACTTTAAGCTCAGCAGCTTTAAAACTGACTGAGCCGTGCTGCACATGTTGGTTGAAGTCAATCAGCTGTGGCGGCCATCTTCAATTTGGTTGACTACAGATGTTGAGCTGTCCACGTTCAACCAATGACTTCTTTAGTTTCATTAATACAGTATGCAGCCAGCTGTTCAGAACATATTTTGCTAACACAACAAAGTTCATAGATCTAAACTCAGTAGCGACGTTAAAAACATATTTTTAATTTACTGTATGCACTTGAATGTCATTCCAGGTCAAAAATAAGTTGATTATAGCTGAATATAGTCAATACTATTTAAAATAGATCATTTGTAAGTTGTGAGATTATTTTTATTTCTATAATTTATATAGAATAACTAGAGTAAAATGAAAATAACATTTAAATGCAGTTTAAATTGACATTATGACAAATCTGAGTTCATTTAGTACTGTAATGGCTAATTTCCTCCTGCATCAAAGATAATTGTTTTGGTTTCCAAACACTTTTAGATTAAACAAGATTCTTGTCGGGTAAAACAGATCGTTGCTGTGAGTGTAAAAGATTGACTTTGAGTTTAACTTTAAGTTAAAGTCGTGATTCTGACTGTGCTGCGGTGTTGTTGGACCGGTTAGCGTGTCAGAGCTGAAGAAAGGCTAACCAGCTAGTTAGCGACCTGGACAAGAAGCTAACAGAAGCTAACAGCTACGGCGCGTTGCTAACACTAATGTTCCCCGGACTATGTGGCACATAAGTGGGGCACGCGTCCAACAGGCCGGCCGCCCCTTCCATTCAGAGTGAGAGATGTTACAAACTGGAGCTTTTTGTTTTTAATGAGCTGAGAAAACCTCCGCCATTTTGTCTCCTCTCACCCGACTAATCCATGTGAACGCTTCACCTGCGTCTCCCGAGCCCCCCGCGCAGGGAGACAGGCGGAGAAGAGCGGCCGAAGCACTCAGAAAATGACCGTTACTCGTGTCCACAGCCTCACCGTCATATCTCTCCGCCTGCTCGGCCAGCTTCGCCTGGTAGACCAAGTTCTCTCTCTCTTCCATGGCGCGCAGGTGGAGGGGCTCGTCTTAGCGTCCCGGCGGAAAAATTAAAAAAGGAATCGGGGAGAACTTGTCGGCTGCTCCGCGAGTCCTGGTGGTGGATCAGCAACAGCACCGCCGCTCCGCTGAGTGAACCGAAGAGCAGCCGGTAACGTAAAGATGGCGCCGCGGCTCCATCCGGGAAATCCACGCAGCGTCTCCGCCTACACCCTCCTGTCCTGCAGCAGAATACTGTAAAGAAACACCGAACATGATGTAAACTGCAGAAATCTGCTTCAACCACATCAAGGTTCATGCTCAATAATCTAGATTAAAAAAAAATCCAACAAAGTTAAGTCAGGTCTTTACGTTTTGTTGTTGAGACGTTTCATCTTTCATCCAAAGGACTTCATCAGTCCAACAACAAATTCAGTCTTACAAATAGCACACTAACATAAGTGGACCAACCAGTTTGATGGTGATAATTGTTTCTGGAGTCCTCCTCTCCCCGTCGACTCCTCTCAGGCAGCCATAGCTAAACATCAAAGTTCATGCTCAGTAAATTTGTTGTGGCTCCTTGGACTGATTACGTCCTTTGGATTAAGGATGAAACGTCTCAACAAAATAAATAAAACGTCCAGATGATTTGACTTAACTTTGTTGGATACACCATGTTTATCTATTTCTAATCCTCTATGAACAACTTTATTGAACATACAAACTAAATAAATTACCACAAAACCTTTATTTTACCTCTATAAAATATATCTTTAAGTAGGTTTTCGTAAACGATAAGAACAAATATTATAAAGGTTGACATAAATGGTCAAAGTTCATGCTCAATAACCCTGGTTAAAAAAATTCAACAAAGTTAAGTCAGGTCATCTGGACTTTTTGTTTTTGTTTGTTGTTGAGACATTTCATCTTTCATCCAAAGGACTTCATCAGTCCGAGGAGCCACAACAAACTCAGTTTTATAAATAGCACACTAACATAAGTGGGCCAACCAGTTTGATGCTCAGTAGAGCAGCACGGTGGTTGGTGAAGTGGTCGCCTCTCAGCAAGAAGGTTGCCGGATCGAATCCTGGTCGGGGACATTTCTCGGTGGAGTTTGCATGTTCTCATGCAGACCAAAAACATGTTGGGCCGATTCATCCCTGGGAGGTACGAAGATGCGGGCTAAAGAATACAAATGTTGGTTAAGGTCCATATTCTGCCCTGGCAGCTCTGCAAGTGTCGACGTTTGTCCCAGATCTGAATAAATGTTGTTGTGTGGGCGGTGAAGAACAAGAAAATACTGTATTGTTCAAGCAAAGAGAAGTCTCACATGGTTACCTTAAAACAAGCAATGTCCCCTGTCACTGATGGATTTAAATAGTGACGGTTTCAGTTTTTGAAATGGGTGTTTTTCTGCCCATGAATTGTACAGGGAATACGTACACGTAAACCTTAATGTTTTTGGTGCAAGACATTCAAGTGAGTAGGTGTTACATTGTTTAGAACAGAGAGGTGATTGTTCTTGTTCGAGGCGACGCAGAGTGAGAGGAAGGAGACATTTTATCCACCACCAGGTACAGAGGTGGAGCCAGGGGGTGGCCAGTGGTGGCCTTGGCCACAATAAATTAATCTTCAACCACATCCATCATTTGGGGAAAGTGTACTTTTATGCAAAATAAAAACTAGAAAGCAGTTTCCTCAAATGATGTGGCCAGTTTACATTTACCGGTACTGTATGGTGTGGCCATCTTGGATTTAGCAACACAAGGAATCTTTCGTATTTCTCGAAGCAGCCGCACACCCCAAAAAAACATTCCTACTAAAATATCTTGTTTTTTTATCAGGAGATGTCCTTTATCCCCCCACATTAAAACATTGCCAGGATCACGGTCTTCCCATCAGCGAAACATCTGAAGTTAGAAACATCTTGTACAAAAATGATGCAGAAAAACTGGTCCGTGCATTTGTCACGTCTAGGCTAGACTATTGACCATTTATCATCCAGGTGTCCAAATACTTCTTTATAAAGTCTTCAGTTGATCCAAAATGCTGCTGCCAGAGTCTTAACTGGAGTTAGTAGGAGATCATCTCTCTCCAGTTTAAGCTTCTCTCCATTGGCTCCCTGTCAAATCCAGAATAAAATTCAATATTTTCCTTCTAACCTACAAAAAGCTCAACAACCTAGCTCCATCTTATATCACAGATCAAATTGTTCCATACTTTCCTAACAGAGCACTTCACTGTCTGACTGCAGGTTTACGTGTGGTTCCTAGAGTTTCCAAAAGCAGAATGGGAGGAAGATCTTCCAGTTCTCAGGCTCCTCTTTTGTGGAACCAACTTCCAGTTTCTGTCCGTGAGGCTGACACATTGTCCAGTTTTAAGACTTTCCTTTTTGATAAATCCTAGTTAGGGTTGGCTTAGGTTTCCTGAGTCATCCCTTAGTTATGCTAGGCTTAGACAGGAGGACAAATTGACTACATTTCCTCACTCTGCTGCTCTTTACTTGCTCTACTTGTTTGTAAATATTTCTATCTTAACGTGTTTGTTTGTTTTGCCCTTCCTCCTATAGAAAGTTCACCTGGACCTGCCATTCTGTCTCTGTTCCTCCTTCCTCTCAAACCCCAGCCGGTCGAAGCAGATGGCCTGAGCCTGGTTCTGCTGGAGGTTTCTGTTAAAAGGGAGTTTTTTCCTTTCCACTGTAGCCTTTGTGCTTGCTCAGGATGGGACTGAAAAATTGAAGATTCAATGAATCTGCCGGCTTCTGGGTCCGTCCCTCCATAGTGGGGGACACACAAGACATCCAAGTATTTTGTTGTGTTGACTTGGGCCTTTACAATTGTATAGATTTGTCACATTAATGTGATTTCATTACTAAAGCTGACTAAACTGGTTTCCAATGTCTGGTAAACCATTCCTACAGTTTTAAATACCCAACGCTCGCAGCCCTGAGAAGCAGGAACTGGAGCGGTTTGCACCTGACAGGTGTTCAACAGGTGATGTTCACCATTACCTGTTGAACATTCAACATTCAAGTCAAACCAATCAATGTCTGATCTTATTTTGGAAAACTTTGGGAAATTTCAGCTTAATTTGTTTCCCATCTTTACTAATTTAACTTTTTATTCTTGGAATAATGTTTTAAACATGAAAACTAATCTTTTAAAGATATTTCAAGGCTGATGAATGTTAAGATTTTTGCCATAATTTGACTTTTTTTTTTAAGCTCAGAATCTCAACAAGGAACAGAAAAACCTTGAATAAAAAACAGAGTTAAAAATATTGCATATATTTATTAATACAGCAGGTGCAATATTGTACAGACTGTGGCTCAAAAGTCTTAAAACCATAATAAAACTTGGCATTAATGTAGAGTACAAAAATACTTTTGACTTGAAGTCTCAAAAAAAATTACAATTTTACAAAAATGTAAACTCATGACAGATTTTAAACATCCTGAAAGCACAGAAGCAGAATTATGAGCGGCTTTGAGTCGGTTTCTGATTTATTCAGCTAACGGATTTTTTTTTTTTTTTTTAATTAGCAACAAAATCAACTCGAAACCAAATGGATACAAAAACATATGAAGCTAAAAACATTTAAAGCAGATTTGTCACATTGTGCGACTTTATATTACAGAAACAAAAAGTTTAAACACTTTGCTCCGTGATAACAACAAAAAGCATTTTTGTTTGATCCGGTCCCAAGTTTGAGATTTAAAGGTTAAATTTAGTCACCTTGTATTTATCGTAATTTAACCCCAAATCCTGTTTTTTCTTCTAAAATAAGCATTTAACTGATTAAAACAGATTTCAGAGAGGAAATTTAATAAATACCTTTTTAGCACATGTTTAAATTAAAATGGAGTTAAATCAGGCTGGTTTTCAGTATAACAATTAAATCACACAAGGGTCTAAAAATGTATTTTAAAATAACTAGTATCCAACGACACAGAAAATATAAAACTACAACAAATATTGTTTATGGTTTAAGAAATAATTTCAAGTTTTTTTTAGAAGTAAAAAAAACAACAACAAAAAACAGGTTAAAATAATTTTTTGTTTGGATGAAAAAGTCTTAAAAAGTCAAACAGCTCGTCTAAAAGAAATTAAAAACCCTCCTTTAACATTTTTGGTTGTCGCCACAAACTACCCCAAAATATATACCGGAATATATTTTTTGTTCTTTAAAAAAACTATTTAAGACAAGAATTTAATTACTGGCTCTGGTAATTAAAAGAAAAACAGTTTCAAACGCTTTCGATTTGATTTTCGAACACACACCCGTCAAACTAAATACTGTATTTTTGTGAAAATGTTTGCAGGAGGAGAATCCGTCAACGTTTTTTGATCGATCGGCTCCGAGGTTCACGACTCGCTCCGCTTCAGCGCCGCTGCAGGTTCAGAAACCAGAGTTAAAAACCACTGAAAGTGGAAAAATAATAAATTTAACTTTTTTGATTGTGTTTATCACGGGAGCGACGGCTCTGAGGGTCCCGTTGAGGCGCCGATTTAATTTCAACTTAAAACAAGGCTCCAACTGTACAATGGGTTTGTTCGTCACATTATTCCAAGATCTAAGTCAAAATGTTGATAAAAAAAATTATTTGTAAAAATAATTTTTCTGAGTAAGCACATTATTTGTTAAATTTATTAATTTGCAGCTGGGGGTTACAGGGGCAGTTTTACACATTATAACCAGAAGCAGAACGTGGAAGTTGAAGCCACAACAGCTGAGCTTCCCCTAGTGGCCGGTTCCAGTATAACGTTTAAACCCTGAACACCTGTGAAAACTAACGGGATATATTCCACAAATAAAACAAAAAAAATTCTAAGTTTTTCCATGTTCAACGAGTTATTTTTACCATGCTGCTGCACGTAACACTTCGACTGATGGACCGCTAGCGGCAGACTTTTTAATCTGCGGTGCAGCCCGACATCCCACTGGATCTCACTGAACCGCTTTAGATTCTTGTGTCTGCGTCTGAGTCCGCTAATTTGATAAAGTCCCGTTTTTACTGGGGATGTTAATTAAAACCGGTGTTCAGCTGCGTTTGAACGTCTGAGTCAAACTTGGAAGTTTTGATGAGAAAACGGTAAAATTTTAGGAACACTTTGTAGAAAAGAAAATTAAAAAAATTACAATAAAATCGTGTTGGGAGCTGTGTGGCCTGGAAATAGGGAGCTTCTCAGAAATGATGATATAGCAGCTTATTCTGCCCACGACTACCGGTAGTTCTAAAGAAAGGAAAAAAAAAAAAAAAAAAAAACTTGCCTTTTTTATTTAATTTTTTTTTTTAAATCTGTCTCACCATATGTCGTGTTTTGTCATCAAACTTTGTGTTTAAATGGTTAATAACCAAGAGGAAACTGTAAATATATATAAAAAATATATTTTGGGAGAACCTTTAGCCAAATTACGTTTAGTTTTCGATAAAGTGGTGCGGCACAGGTATTTTGGTATTCTGTCGGAACAAACGGATGATGAAATAAAAAACAAACCAAAGAGGAAAAAACTTTCAAAAAATTCAAAGTACTGTACAACTGAAGCCAATAATAAAATAACTTTTGTTCTCCGGTAAAACTCGTACGGCAGCATAAGAGTTGTTTACAGGTAGTTTATTTACGGTCTGACCGTACTGTGAAGTTTCTACAAAATACAGCCAGCAAAGGCCTTTGCAACAGTCAGATTGTTTTTATTCCTCTTTTACTTCTAAAATAAGGTTATTTACGTCATTCTGATTTTAATCTTGAAATACTTTTCAAACTTTTTCCTAATTATTCAAATAAAAGTCCATCAGCTAACCTTATGTGGACGTACATGATTATGGAGAGAGCTGAGGCCACAACTGGACCTTTGAAAACATAAAAAAATTCATTTAAATGACCTTTTTTAAAGTTATGTGTTACTGTAATAAAATGACGCCACTAATGACACACTCTCCAAGTTATTTGATATTTATGAGATTGTTCTTTAAATATATTCAATCTAATGGATAAGAGTTAGTTGATGAGGACGCTCGTACTCCGACAGTACAGCCGAGCTCACCTGTCACCATAGTTTACACTTCAAAGTCCTTTCAAAATAAAACTACGATGGCAGAAAGACACTGGGACCGTGTTGTTTTGTCTTCTCGTTTTTAGGGATGGTAGAAACACTACAAGGAAACAACTCGTCACTTCCAGGTGTCGGTGTAACATTTTAACCAGACTTTGAACATTTAAGATTATCTGCCCATCTCTAAACCTGACAAGTAATTTTGTAAATCGCTCAACTTTCACACAAAAAGGACTTTTTGTCTATTCACATTTTAGGTTTTAGAACTGAAAACTTTCTACACAAGTTTACAACGTATAGTTAATAGTCGAGCATCAACGACCTCCTAATGTGAAGTTTCTGCACTTTCAGTAACTGCAGTCGGTTTGCTCAAAATGTGAATTTGGTCAGAACACAGAAAAAACACTGGGTCCGTTCAGAGCCAGGATCTAATCCCAGATTTGACCAAAGAAGGTGCTGTCATGGCGTTAGTTTGTACAGACGGCGTGTACAGATTGAGCTGAAGATCACGCTGAGCTCTAATCTGGTTAACAAACATCCAGTGGCTCATACAATCTGCATCCAAACTAAAAAAATAATCTGTAGCAAAGTTATGTGAATTTACACGCGCCCAAATCTGACCAAAAAAAAAAAAAAAAAGGCCCAAAATAATGTCCAACATTTCAATATCTGACAAATGTGTCAAAAAAAAAAAAATTTTCCTCTAAGTCATTAAAGTATTTCTTCTATCTAAGCATGACGCTAACCCCGAGGATACGGGAGTTGTGTCTAACAATAAATATTAAATCACAAAATGCCCTCGAATGAAAGAAAGTCATTATTTCAAGAGTTTGAGGTGTTTCCAGCTTTAGACTCGCCCACAGTGGTGACTGTTAATGTCTTAAAACAGGAAAAATAAAAAGCTAAAAAACCAGGAGCAGCTTGACCTCAGTGTAAACTGGCACCAGTGTCCATCAAAACAACAAAGATCATCCAGCACAGAGCTGCTGGGTGGATCACTGGAGCATGACAGTTCAGCTCACACAGTCGTGAACTGTGCGCTTGAAGAACTTCGATTCCTTTCTGAACAAGACGAGTCAGCTGAACTAAGCCGAAGGCACGGTTCCCCTCAGCTTTCGTCGTCAGGTTGCGGCTGCTCCAGCAGCCGAACGTGGGTGAAGGGAAAGTGGCCCCGTTTCCCTTTGCACTCGCCCTCCCACTGACCGTTCACGTTGATTTTGGTCACTTTCACCATGTCGCCCACCTGTCAACGACAAAGACGAATCAAACACACGAATCAGGGAATGTTCCAGTGAAATCCATCAACGCAGATAAACTGACTGAGCCGCTGACATCTTTACAGCAAAGTCACAGATTTACGACTAAACAACACGTCCAACGTCCATTCCAGTGGTTAATATTTAGGTAAAGGTGCGTTTTCCCAGTTGTGTTGCTTCTTTTTACACCTACCACCCAATTAATAACAAAAGTAATTTCAAAGTTCATGCTCGTCAATCCAGGTAAAAAAAAAATCCAACAAAGTTCAGTCAGGTCCTCTGGGAGGTTTCTTTGTGTTGAAACATTTCATCCTTCATCCGAAGGACTTCATCAGTCCAAAGAGCCACAACAAACTCAATCCACTCCCATAGTGGACCAACCAGTTTGATACAATGGTTTCTGGAGTCCGCCCTCTCCCCCGTCGACTCCTCTGAGGCGGTCACGACCAACCAGACAATCAAGCCATGACCAGAGGATCGGCTGTAACTTTGATGGATTTTTACCTGGATGATTGAGCATGAACTTTGATATTTTGAACCACTTTGGCCATGGCTGCCTAAGAGGAGTCGACGGGGGAGAGGGCGGACTCCAGAAATCATCAAATCACCATCAAACTGGTTGGTCCACTATGTGAGTGTGCTGCTTGTGCCACTGAGTTTGTTGTGGCTCCTTGGACTGATGAAGTCCTTTGGATGAAGGGCGGAACGTTTCAACACAAAGAAACCGTCCAGACGACCTGACTGATCTTTGCTGGAATAAAAGTAATTGTTCCTGCGTCTGTATTGCACTTTATTTTGAAAGTATTGTCAAGTAGACACGTCTGCCACAGGTGAGCTTCACCTCTACTGCCTGAATGCGTGTGCGCTCGTCCACACTGATCCACGGGACTGATGATTTAGCAGCAGGGCACTTCTCTGCACCCAAAGCCTTTATTCTATTTCAATTCTTTAAAATAAATAATTTAAATAAATGTTTTAAACCATTAGTGATTGAAATGTTGTTCCAATGCTCGAGTCTTTTTTCTTCTTCTTCTGATCGAATAAAAGCTAAGCAGCTAATTTGAGCTAACATCTTCTAAAAACGGACTTAGAAAACTTAAGCTGATAAAACTCATTTCTAATGAAATCTGTTTTTTTATTTTTTATTTATGGAATTAGAAACGAGGAAGACGTTACTGGTTTGGAGCCAACTCAGTTTGTCGAACTTTTCAAAATAAGAGGAGAAAAAGAGGAAACTGCAGTGGTTTCTTTTTCCAGTGTATGCAACAACAGAACCAGTTTGTTTTTCTGGACTCCAGCGGTACTGGACATGAATGTCCCATTCACAGATGAACCATTGAGCCTGTGTGTGGATAAAAACGGGTCGAGAAGGGTCGGAGTGTCCAGAACCGCTGAAAAGAACCTCGTTCAGCGTCAGCCCGTTGATAAATACACCGTCTCTGAGTAAACCACTTGGACAATCAGGACCATCTACGCTGCCTCGGCGCTGACCCAAAACAAAGGACACACAGAGACCAAGTGTCTCAGAGGACAGTGGGACAGAGGTCCTACCTCCAGAGCCAGAGCCGTCTTGTCGTAAGCGTTGGGGACCCTCTTCTGAACGGCCCGTGCGTACACGGGTCCGTTCTGGAGGTTCGGGAGCTGAGTGTTGACCACAGGTTGAGCGTACGGACCCGGGTCACCCAGCAGTTCAGCCAGAGGGCTCACCGACCCGTCAGCAAACCCTCCAGCTCCCACAGCTGGAGGACCCAGACCAGGAGAAGTGGGCGAGGCGGGCCGGTACTTTTCCACATAGGGCACGGGGATCATCCCCACTCGGCCCTCCTGGTTGGAGGCGCTCCACCACTGGTCCTCGGGCTTCTCCAGAACCCGCAGGACGTCGCCCATGCGGAAGGGAAGATCCTCCTCGTCGTTGCCAGCAAAGTCGAAGAGCGCTCGGACATACTCTGCCTCCTCCTGCTGCTGGGGGGCGCCGGAGGGGGCGGAGCCATTTGACCCCGCGTTTCTACCTTTGTTTACAGGTTCTATGAGAGTGGTGGTGTCCAAGTAGTGGATCTTGTAGAACTCCAGCAGAGACGGCAACGCATCAAACTCCTGATCTCCGATCTGAAACCGAGGAGAAGCCAAACCTGGTGGAGACACGGTGGCGTTAGTCTGTAGAACTCAAAACAAACAGAACCACACGCCTGAATTACGTTTGGTACACTTCATACCTGCCTCAGGTGTAGATGCCACCCCATTAATCAATTATCTGAAGAATGATCAAAATTACAACGTTTTGGTGCCAATATGAGACCCACGAGTCCTTCAGGACCTGTGGATCCCAGTACAAAATATCTGGTACTTTATCAGCATCTCTAAAACCATGACCAGTTGTGGTGAGACTGAATGTCCAGTAAAACCACAACGTTCAACAGATTCTGCTCTTCAGCTGAAAGAACACGTGGAGCGCAACAACTTCAGTGAAGACAGTCAAGCAAAAGTGTAACAAAGTGTGACAACACCATTTCCTTCTGTCAAAAGACAAACATATCTGTGTGTTTGTATGTGACCTGATATTCAGTATAATATATAATATATAACTGATACCCCGAGCTCTAACAGACTGAGAGATCAGTTTTAACAACTGTGTTCTGTTAGCAAAATAACTCATGCATCTGGATGAAATTGAGCAGATCGTTCAGAAAGAACTCTGTGGCTGCGTTCACGACATTATGGTCACTGAGCTGCACACTCATGGTGTGATACAAGTACCACTAGTGGTACTCCAGTTACTTCTATGTACTTAGATCAAAGATCTGTATCAACCATTTACAAATTAAACAGGAAGCTCATCTTAATGAGTAACAAATCCATGAGTAGAAATAAAAACAAGAATTAAGCTAAATACACATGCGTCAAACTCAAGGCCCACATCTGGTCCTGTTAGCATCTTACCTGGTCGCCCAAATATTTTAAATGTAAAATATTTTTTACTGTCTGTCTTTTTGCACAACAACCTACTGCATATACATTAATGCATAATACTACAGCAGCTGGCCAACTCTGAAGCCAAGAAAAAAGTGTTTGAACGTTCCTATAATCTTTGACTTTGATGTGAAAAGAGCAACAAAGAACTTGAATGAACCTGCACCAAGACATGACTTTGAGCGACTGACTCGAGACGACGTATTGATTGAAAATGGCCCTTGGTCTGAACCAAGTTCTTTAATTTTGGACCCCTTTAGTAACATACGACAACCTTGATCTAGACTCTGAACCTCAGAAGTAATTTTTGTCACTCCTGTGAGAAACAAAAGGTCCAAAACTGAGGGAGGAAAGTTGTATTTTGTTGTGAGGCAGACGAAGAGCCAAGACTGTTGGGCCTTGTTGCTTCTAAATACCATGAACACCAGGTTCAAGATCATCTACATACTTTGTAGCAGCTTCTGCATTCTTAACTCCCGGGTAACGTGATCGATGAAAAAAATAATGTGAGCTTCGATGTAACTTGATAAGAGTATCTCCATAATGACGACACCTCTGGTGCTCGGAGGGTTTCATAACGGGTCTACAACGTGACTCGCTACACGTTGTGAATTCAAGACGTTCTTCAGAGAGTCCTCGAGCCACTTCATAAGAAGTCTAGATGATTAAAGGCGTCTTCAGGAAGTCCGACGTCCCCCATCACTGAGGGATTTGAACAGGGAATGCCTTTTTTTTGGAGGTAAGTGTTTTTCTGGGCAGGAATTGAACAGGGAATTCAAGTAAACTTTAATGTTTTTGGTTCAAGATATTCAATTGTGGAGGAGTTAACTTGTGGAGAAGAACGGAGGGAGGTGTTTGTAGTTCGAGCCGGCGCAGAGTGATGGATCCTGGCGAGCAGAGGGAGCCGTGTTATCCACGATCAGATTCAATGGCGGAGCCAGGGGGTGGCCAGTGGTGGCTTTGGCCACCAGAAATTAATCTTCAGCCACTTCAATCATTTGAGGCAACTACACCTTAAAGCAATTTAAACACTAGTCCCTCGCAACTTGGCAGTTTGACTTTTGCGGTTTTTCAACGTGAGATCGTACACGACACACGATCGTCAACTGTAATATTATTCACGTGATTGGGACCGTACAGTATAAAAAGTATAAAAAAAAAACTTTAGTCAGTAGTTTTATTTCAATAAGCCTACATTGTAATGCCAGTCAAAAGAACTACACTACCCAGAAGCCAGCAGTGCTTCCAGCCACAGCTTTCTGCTGAAATGGATGGAAAGTTTTGCAACGCAACATCAGACGTAACTATCCATCGATGAAGCTCACAGAACTGGCAGGAAAGTTGCAAATACCGGTAATTAGGGGTGCACCGATTGCAGTTTTTTGGCCGATCACCGATTTCTACAAAGTCTGACCTGCCGATTCCGATTTT
>JARVLU010000324.1:5819585-5835596 GCA_031762415.1 Simpsonichthys santanae
GAACCTTGGCTAAAATGCAGAGTTTAGAGATCGGTCGATAGTTGTTCAGTGAGGTGGGGTCACCTCCCTTCAGCAAAAGAAAAACAAAGACTGTTTTCCAAGCATCTGGGATGGAGTTTTGGATTATGGACAGTTTAAAGATGTGGGTCACAGGGACTGTGATGATATGAGCAGCCAGCCTTAAGAAATAAGTTATCAACATACATTCAAACAAATGAATAAAAGCCAGTGGTGGTAGATATATTCAAATACACACATTTAGTTAAAGTACACAAACCAATTTTTTAAAATATATTTTTTGTTCTTAGAGCCATAGATGTTTAGAGCGACTGTTCAGACTCATTTTGGAACAACAGAAAAGAGGTAATGGAGTGAATAAACTTCGATTTGTGTATGTGGTATTTTCACAAGAGTATTACTATATTTATGATACAGGACCGTGCACTCCCAACTGATACAGAAATCAGAGTCAGTCTTGGTTTGGATGAACCAGATTGTTTCTTTCCTGAGGGTGGCAGTAGTATGACAGAGCCAGAACAGATGCTCATGGTTTCAGGTTACAGGTGCAGACGCAGAGGACAGTTCACCCAAAATCTTTCTTAAGTATCATATTAAAATCTCCCCTATGATAATAGGAAAGTTATTAGAGGTGTTTTGAACATTTTAATGTATCCAATAGTATATTATTATAATTGTGTGTGTTATAGCTATACAGGTGGACCTCGGTTTACGTTGGAGTTCCGTTACAACGGCCCGGTTGTATGCCGATTTGAACGTAACCCGAAATTGAAAACACGTGGCGAACGTAAGTCCGGATTTTGAACGTAACCCAAAATTGAAAGCACATGGTGAACGGTAACGCCGTTTTAAAACACGTTTTTTTTTTCAATGTAAAACAACAACAGTGTACTTAAAACGCCGTTTTGCTGTATTTCCAAGCAGTTAGCTAACACAATACCCTTAAAAAAATAAAAAAACACATAAAATGCTGCATAAAAAAGTCAACGCGAGGTGTGATGACGTCACTGGGGAGGCGATCGTAGTGCGAAAAACTTTAAACCGAGAGGGTCTTAAACCGAGGTCCACCTGTATATACGTATTAACAGTTACCATCTTGAAGTTTTCAATGGCTACCACTTGAAAGATGAAGTGACCTGAGGAATCACACTTAGTAGCATGGTCCCTGAAAAGTTGTGTTTTAGAGGTAACACCAGCAAACCGTTAAGAGCCGTGAGTCTGCCACAGCTCATTATCCCACTGGGATCTCCAACATTTTCCAACATTTTGCATCGAGTGGGACTCATGGATAAAGCTGAAGTCTTGTGTTGTCTGGCAAAAAAGAATAATGCTTTGCACTTAATATTATTTCTTAACCCTGTGGGACTGAGTGTACAATGGACATTGGATAATGACATTAACAACAAAGAACAGAACAAAATATGTACAAATGTAAATTTAGATATTACAGTCGGTTAGGTTGGACCCAAATGCAGGCAGACTTAGAAAACTCAAATTAAAAAGAAAACTCACAAAAAAAAATTTTTAACAAAAGGGGCAGCATGGTGGTTGGTAGAGCTGTTGCCTCAGTGAGAAGGACACTGATTCAAATCCAGGCTGGGGCCTTTCTGGGTGGAGTTTACATGTTCCCTCTTTGCATGTGTGGGTTTTCTCCAGGTACTCCAGTTTCCTCCCACAGATCAAAAACATGCATTTTAGACTGATTGGTAACTCTAAATTGTCTCTAGGTGTGAGTGAGAGAGCGGCGTTTACCATATAAGGAGGGCGCCCCGCCCCGTCAACAGAACCGAACCGTCTCCCCCACGACAACTACAGTGGAGCTAAATACGTCCTAGCTAAAAAGCTACAGAGGTAGCACTTGGTTTCCCTCACAATGAGCCGTTTCCTTCACCTGTCCACAACCGTCTCAGAGCGCAACAGATGTGTCCCCATGTCCTCTTCCCATGTCCCCCCACCCCCCGTCCACAAAAATGACAAAAAATGAGCGCCCTGCCCAGGCGTGTAGCCAAGAGGAATCACTGGAGAGTGAATGGTTGTCTCGTTTGTCTGTGTCCCTGTGATGGACTTGGACCTGTCCAGGGTGTCCCCTGTCTCTCGCACACCGACTGCTGGACATGGACACGAGTGACCCAGAAAGAAAGAAGCAGGTGAAGATGATGGACGTTTGCTTGTTCAGTTTTAAGGCCCTGAGCCGACAGTGAGATCCATGAACTGACTTGATGCCAGATTGTTTTCAGAGTCCGAGGTGTGTGGAGCTTCAAGAAGGTGGAGTCCATGCAAACCACCCGCCCATGAAGAGATGATCAAACCTTGTGAACGCCGCCTCCTCGTGTGAACCGTCAGCTTTTCATCTCCAGCTCCACCTGATCATGAGCTCTGATCAGAAAACAAGCTGAGGGTGGAAGATCATAGCTCCAACTAAAACCTCACGGGTTTCTTCTCCTTCCAGCAGATCAGGCTCTGAATGGGTCGCAGCTCAGCAGCGCCGCCGACTGGAAACGTTTCAACGTCACAACCGAACGATGACGTTCAGTCACTTCAGAACTTAAATGACTGAACAGGAGAAGACAGATGTTCTAGCTTCAGGAGTAACGTTTAATCAAAGTCAGATGTTTTACAGGCTCATAACTCTAAACACACTGTTGGAGATTTAAAAAAATAAAAAATAAAATTTGTTCGTTTAACCCTCCTGCTGCCATTGGGTCAAAATAACCCACGAGGCCCGAGTCTTGAAGCTTCAGCCTCGTTGGTCATTTTGACCCCAGGGCAGCAGGAAGGTGCTTCAAGTTTAACATGAATTAAAAAAAAATTCTAACGTAAACATTTCATCTTCAGATTTAACGTGCATCTTTCACCTCTTCTGACGTGCACTGTTTTTAATTACAAAGAACAAAGGGTGATCATGTAGCGATCAACGGATCTACAACAGAACAACTTTTGGAACTGACCAGATTCAAGATGGCCGCCGCAGCTAATCGGCCTTAGGCAACATAAAAATGGTTTTAACTCAGTTTTACGGATGTTGAGCTAAACATGGTGTGGTAGTAGCTGAGAGTCATCCACAACACACACACTTTACTTGATCTGAAGAAGAAAAACGTTTGAAGATGTGATTTAAGTGTTTAGCAGCTAGCTGACTGTATCGTTCAAACTTGTTTAAAGCAAGCGAGCCGATAAAAACAGAGACGCGCACAAAGCGGTCCGTCAGGTGAGATTTATTGAATTTAAATGGGTGCTCTGAATCCACACGTTACAGCTACAGAACTCCGCTCAGTTCGTAAAACACTTCAGCCTCAATTCAGAGATTTTCTCAAAACAACAACAAAAAAAAAAAAAGTCACGCTAAAAAAACAGACAGATGCATTTAGTCCGATATGTACTCATATACATATGAAAACTTTGAACGTTATCAAAAACAAGTGGGGCAGGAAGTGTTAAAGGTTGTGACGGTGCTGCGTTCAAATCAGTCAGGAATGCGGAGTGATATGGACAGAAAGTCGCGTCAAACGAAAAACAAAAAGACACGGCAAACGAGTTCAACGATATTGATGATTTAAAGGGTTCAAGCTCAAACGACATATAAAACATTTGAGGAATTATTGATGAAATGCTACAAAATATAAAATATCTCTATAAAGATTTGCCTTTTGTCATCGATGTAGCAACAAACTCACAGCAATTTGATTCAACTCAAACACAAACGATGGATTGAATGACTCGAGTCCCAACGATTCACGCTTTCATCGCGTCTGCACGAACAGCCACAGCGCCACTCGTGCACAGATGTTCCTCAACTTGCTTCACCGCCCACAGCTCAAAGTTACGTCTCGGTGCTTCAAACTGAGCTCGTCCAGTAAGAAAACAGCCTGACGCTGCGTTCATGCACCTTCGCTGGAGTTCCTCTCCAAACGGGCAGAACCTCACGGTGTTGCTTCACCTCACGTCCAGTCCACAGCTGAACTGATCAGGACATGTGAGCATCCAGAAACATGCACGTTCACCCTGCTGCTGCCCTGGGCTCACGATGAGCTGACGGAGGCAGCAGCAGATGATCAATAAACTTCAGCTCTTTTAGAAGGAGCTGCAGCTGTTGTGACGTCTCCTCTGGACGTGGAGGACTCTAAACGTCACCGTCTTGGTTTGATCACATGAAGGAACTAGGTCTTCTACGTGTTTGAAGGTGGACATGGTCTGAGCTTCAGCTTTTTAAAGTCGAACCATGCGACGCTGCGTTGGTCTTGAAGCACGAGCCGACAAAAGCAGAGAGGAACGTCTCCACTGCAGCAACAGGTCACTGACGGAGGGTGTAGCTGATTTACCAAAACACAAAGCGGCAGAAATAAAAATATTCATTACTGCAGCTGGAAACACGTTGACGTCTGAGCCACCAACTTTCTACGTTTGAATTTGGACTTCTGGTCCATCCCAGCAGGACTTTCTGACTTCCAGTCCAACCACAGTTAGCCTCACGTAGCTTTCAGCCACATCAGCCAAAATGACGGCAGCAGGAGGAACACTGTGCTCCGAGGTGAAAACTAAACTAAAGGTCCGGTTGTGGTAGATTTTAAAGTAAAGCTGTACGAAACGGGGTTATTGTTAAATACTCCATCACGTCAGCTACGTCAGGAGGTGGTGAGCTTCACGTGAAGGTTAATCTCAGCCAGTTAATTAACTGGCGGCACGGCGGCCTGAGCAGCTTTAGCGGTGTGGTGTAAAGTAACTCTCGTTACATGGTGGCGTGAAGAAGTGGACCTTCTGACCAGAACCAGTTTAGACCAGAAGCCAAACATCAGATTTTAAATGCTGAACAATTGAATAAACCCCCACTTCAAGTACGGTATTCACATTTTCTGCAGCCCCCCTGAGGAACACGTGAGACACCAGGAAGGTCTACAGAACATTTTCACACATCTCATTTAGTTAAACGTTAATCAAAGTCTCATTTTTCACTATTTTTAATCGTAAATTAAAAAGACGCACCAGTTAAACGTAAATAAATTTAGTGCGGCTGTTCTCGGAGTCGTTTGTGGAGTTTTATTAGTTTAAGAGCAAAGTTTCAACCTAAAAACCAGAGACGGTTTGGACGTCAGTTAAAGCTCAAGCTACTGTGTTAGCGTAGCATAACGTCCTGTTAAAGACTGTGTCAGTAAAATAACCAAAATTTACAAGTTGGCTCAAGCTCAACTTTCAGACAAGATAAAAGACTTAAAAGTGTTTTACAGAAAAATTAATCTTAATCTTAGAAATGTTCTCTACACATTAAATAAATGTGATCAATAATAAAGAACTGACTGCTACAAAGTAAAAATAAAAAGAGTGAAGCTGTGGTCGTATGGAAGGAATGTTGCATTTATTTAACTTCTAAACTGTTGCAGCTGTTGAGCAGCTTAAGACCTTTTTGTTTCTCTAACTGTCAAAACTCAACAGAGTCTAAAACTAAAGAAGGTTCTGGTCAAAACGTAATGTAAATGAAGAACGATGAACTAAGTGATGATCGTTTCTGTGTTTGGGAGCAGAGCTGCGTCGTCTGGGCCGAACAGATAAAAACCTGTCGGCAGCAAACGAGAAGAAAATTCAAGAACTCGCTCCGCTGCAACTTTTCCTGTCCTTAGAACCACGGGTCCAAACGCCGGCGTGAGATGAAACGAGGAGGAACTGGAACGAGCTGCAGGTTCAAGAAAACTCCAGATCAAACAAAACGCGAGCGTGGGTTCTTTCCAGGAACAGATTCCAGATCAGCTGGACAAGAGGCCCGCGCTCCCCTGGACTGCAGCCACAAGCAGACTAGAGTCATCGTTCTTTTACCCACAATCCTTCAGCCCATGGGTGAACTGAGCGACCAGCGGACTCAGCACCTTCAGCCGATGTTTAAATCATCTGACGTTGAGCTTAAACTGAATGGATGGAGCCTCAACACAAAGTATTTACAGCTAAGAGTTTTTCCAACACGACCCGTCAGTAAAAAACTCGTGGCTCAGCTCAGCTGCTACAACACGGCTCCATCGAGTAGCTTATGTGAACGTACGGCGAGTAGTGTTACAAAACGTCTGATTATTACCGATCACTGAGCCAGACTGGATCAACGTGTGTTGTGTTTAGAGTTTTAATGGCCCCGCAGCAACGATCAGAAGCGTCAGACGGTAAATGAACCACAGAAACCAGAAGAACCACTGAATGAATCAACCAGTTTCACAGCATCAGAAGAATTAGACCAAACTGACCATTCATTTTACTTTATAGACTTTAAAATATATCAAAATGCGTATAATTGATAAGGTTACAGGGTTTTGAACTTGATACTAAAGCTTTATGCTGAAATGTGGACCGCGATATGAAACGTCGTGTAAAAGTTTATAACAAACATAAAATTGAGGCGTTCAAGAGCTTCAAGACGAACATGATCAAGTGTTGACGCAGCTGCTGATGTTTCCATTAGAAACTCTCAAATACTCTGTAAAAAGTGCTAAGAACATTAAGGTCAAAAGAAATGTTAATGCCGCCGCCTTATTGTGGTCACCATGGTAACTACACACCTGTCTGTCACTCCCTGACCGCCCAGTTATTGAGAGGCAGACACACAGACTGAAAAGTGAACCTCAAACGTAAAAGCTTCAACTCTTTAAATGATGAGAGGAAGACGACTCTGATGGTCACACGTGTTTAAGTTTCTGCTCCGGTTCATGTCAGAGATATGACGAGTTGGAGAGCGTTAATCAAGCAGAGCCTGTGCATCTTCTACATTGTTGTGGGATTTAAAGAGAAAACCACGGAGCTGGATTTATACTCAGAAGTTGAAGAGATCTGCTCTCCGACAGCTGGAAACCAAAATGATGTTCTGTTCTTCTAGACAGGACCATTCAACTGGTAACCTGCTCAGGGGCCACAGTTACTGACAGCCAAGAGCTCAGGGGCCGGACATCCAGCAGATATTGTCATTAAGTTAGTTTAAGGTTTAAAATCTAGTTACATTTAAAAATGAATCCACTGATGGGCTGAACTGAGGTCAGCTGTGGGCCTGATTTGGCCCCCGGGCCGCCAGTTGAATGCACCTGCTCTAGGAGCTGCGAGAACCTGTTCTCAACACAGGGCGCAGGCAGAAGCTTCCTCGGTGGTTTGCTTCAATATTTTGTGTTTGAACAAAAATGTAAAGTATGTTTAATATGGCCGTGAGCACTTCAGGTACCAACAGGTTGTCAGGCCGGGAATATTAGCTGCTGCGAGCTAGTATTAGCTGCTGCGAGCTAGTATTAGCTGCTGCGAGCTAGTATTAGCTGCTGCGAGCTAGTATTAGCTGCTGTGAGCTAGTATTAGCTGCTGTGCGCTAGTATTAGCTGCTGTGAGCTAGTATTAGCTGCTGCGAGCTAGTATTAGCTGCTGTGAGCTAGTATTAGCTGCTGTGAGCTAGTATTAGCTGCTGTGAGCTAGTATTAGCTGCTGCGAGCGCTGCGAGCTAGTATTAGCTGCTGTGAGCTAACATTAGCTGCTGTGAGCTAATATTAGCTGCTCTGAGCTAATATTAGCTGCTGCGAGCTAGTATTAGCTGCTGTGAGCTAGTATTAGCTGCTGTGAGCTAAAATTAGCTGCTGTGAGCTAGTATTAGCTGCTCTGAACTAAAATGAGCTGATGTGAACTAATATTAGCTGCTGTGAGCTAGTATTAGCTGCTGTGAGCTAGTATTAGCTGCTGTGAGCTAGTATTAGCCGCTGGGAGTCAATAGCAATGAGTCATGTTGTCCTGGACAGAGGCCAGCATGAGGTGTGTCGGTGCTTCCTGGAGGTTGGTAGTAAGAGTTTCTCTTGAAGTATAAAATGTGTTTGTGGAGAAGAGCATCTCTACCGTCAGAGAGAGCAGAGAACTTCTGGTGTATAAATCCAGCTTTGGTCCTACAGCGGTGACACAAACTGGATGAAGTCAAAAATACCTACGTTAAGAGTTGAGACTAAGAAAAAGTTTTTTTTTCCTTCAACATTTCAAAAGTTCAGGATGTGACATCAGAGTGTGACATCATCATCTATCAGCTAAAGGTTCTGCTGAAAAATCTGTAAAGATCATAAAACTAACTGCGGTTGTAAGACGTCAAAGTGCCGGCATTTAAACTGTGTTTCTGCTGAAGTCTGTTGGAGCTCAGGAGCTCCAAAGACCAAGTTTCTCACGTTTCACCACGTTCTCCTGTAACATCTGCTCAGTTTTTCATGAATCATGCTCACGTTGTGCGACACACAGCTTGGTAAAGTCAAAACACACCGTTCCCAATCGAGCCGCACATTTTGGTGCATGAAAAAGATTTTTTTTGTTTTTTTTTTAAACAAAATAGTACTAAGGGTGCATCAATGCTTAAGCTCTGACAACCGTTAACAGCTGATTTCCACATCCTGTTAGAAACTAATAAACTTTTATGCTTTATATACATTTATAAGATAATTACCTAAAAGTGAAACGTTAAGTATTGATTTTCTTTCATAGATTTTTTTCAGATAAATTTTTATCAGCAACTCAATATTTACATATTAATGGTCCTCTGTGGTCTAAACATAAAGTCGGTTTAACTTTAAAATGTTTCTTTTGAAACTAAAACATGACCTAAAGCTCTCACATGCTCAGTTTAACACCTGAAGTGCACGTAAGAGGCTGGAGTAAGGATAAACTAAGTGTTGGTCACAAATCAAACTTCAGAGTGCAGGTTGTTGTTTCTTTTGTTGCCAACTTTCCGCCCCTTCGTTCTAAAGTCTGCCTTGATGCAGCACAGCTCATCTTTCAACAGGAACCGTCAGTAAAATCGTTTCGTTCACGTCGAACCCCGTAAAGATCACAAGCTCTGCCCTCAGGTCAGCTGCTGCGCTCCAGTGGAATCAGACCGTCACTGAAATAAACGTCACATTTACAAACTCCACACAGCAGATTTAAACGAGGACTTAGTCCCGTCTGGTTGTTCTAATGTGTTCTGTAACTTTGAACTGATTTAAAAATAAGGAGTTTTAGTTAGACCTTGGGAGTACCGCACGCCGAGATCGTAAAAGTATTTGACCTATAAGAAAGAAAACCTTTGTACTTGGATTGTTAATTGACGAAACGCTGAGAAGTCGCACCAACGGTTCAAACTGGTTTTAGCTCTTAAAGAGTGAAGGAGGTATTTTTAATCCCCCTTTTTCCTGCTAACGCTGCCTGAACGAGCGCCTCCGTCCACCTCAGCTCTGCATCCTGATCCTTCTGATCAACACTTTGAGTAAAGTGACGATGAAAAGCAGCACGCCCATAAGCAGACAACCTGCTGAAACAGCCGTTCGCTGTAACAAACCTTCCCGATCAGCGGCGGCTGGAGCAACAGTGGGAGTAAGAGATAAGACGGTTGCGTTTCCTTCGAGGGCCGTCCTGCAGAACTAGAACGCTTCAACAGGCCGGAGCTGAATCCTAAATGAAAAAAGTTCAGTAGTAGCGATAAACCGGAGGTGGAGAGGTCCACGTAGGCAGCAGGTTTGGAACAGAGGAGTTAAAGTCTATGGAAAAATGCCCAGGGCTCGTTGGTTTAGTAACTGAATGTGCAGCTTCGGGTGGCAGCTGCAAAGTGGTCATCAATCATCTTTTGAGCGATCGGCGACGGAGGGCGACCGCGGCCCGCGGCTCCGCTGGTAAAGACGGTAGCCCTTCCGGCAGAGCAGCACGAACCAGTAGACCTGCGGCGCCAGGATGCACGAGTTGCCCAGGTTGGCGAGGAGCGGCAGGTGGAAGGGCACCATGTGGAGGGGGATGCCGTAGTGGCGGCCGTACATCCAGTACATGAAGGGGAAGAGGGCGATGCGGCACATGAAGAAGGTGAGCAGGACCATACCTCCGTTGGCCTTGTGAAGACAGCCGTCCTGGTGGCCGACCTGGTGGAGGAGACACAGGAGGAGGAGGTGAGGAGCAGAACGTCTAGGACACATGTTTTAACTTTCAGTCGGTGTTTTCCTGCAGCAGAGCTGAGACCGATTTTTAAAAACTCAAACGTCAAAAAATCTCAAAACACTTTTACTGATGTTTGAAAACATGTCTCCAAAAAGTTTTTAATCACATTATTAGTTAACAGCAGTTCACAACTGTTTTGGGTTCAGGAGCCTCGTACAGGGGATTTTATTTATTTATTTACATGCACGTGTGTGTGTATTTATCCTCTTGTGTATTTATTTGTTAATTGTTAGGTTTCTTGATCTGGGACCTGAGTCTGAATTTATCAACATGCAAATGTGAGCTGACAATAAAAATCCTTGACAAAGTTTCATGGACCCTCTCATGTTTATTAAATATTTTTCTCAATGTCTCTTCGGTGTAATGGAAATATTTGAGTAACATAAATACTTAAGACCTGTTATTTAATAGCATTAATACAATTATTATACTTTTAAACATAGGGTGTTTTTCACATTTTTAATTTCATCTTCCAAAAATTACAGTTTTGAGAAAATCAACAGCATCAAATTAAAACTTTACATGTTCATATATTGAACTTTATGAGCGGTGAGTCAGTATCATGCTCCTTCCTCAAACCAGCCAGTCAAAGCAGATATGGCTGCTCGTCCTGAGCCTGGTTCTGCTGGAGGTTTGTTCCTGTTGTGAGGGAGTTTTTCTTTCCACTGTTGCCTTTGTGCTTGCTCAGCATGGGAGACTGCGACAAAGTGAAGAATCAACTCGTCTGCTGACTTCCTTCCTTAGAGAACTTTTACTAAATGGCTTTTAAAATGTGTCTGTTCAGCGCCTGAGACGACTTCTGTTGTGATTTGGTGCTTTATGAATAAACTGAACTGAGTCATTCACAACAACAAACACTACAAAAGCTAACTGATTAGATGTAATCTGGTCTTTAATGTTCGCCTGCAGGCAGAGTTGGCGGCTGAGAATATATTTTACATCAATATATTTAATATATTTTTACAGAATGTAAATTTTTAGGAGATGTGAATCAACTCACTGCTTCAGTTTGGGTTAAATGTTTTTTTCCCACTGAACCATCATCACTGCTGGACACTTAACAGTAAATCCAGGTAATATTCAGGGTTTTTCATAAGCGGTTTGTTTCTGAGGGGATCCTGCAGAAACATACGAGTTCTGCAGAAAACTGACAGACATGATAACATCGACTTCTGATAAGCTTGGTTTGTTTAGCCAAATAAAAAAAGCAGAGCTGCTTTGCTCCTTTTCTTTGCTGGCACCAGATGTCAGCAAAGACCCGATGGTTCACGCTCCACCAGTTTCACAGAAAGGTTCTTCAAATCTTGGAATAACGCACTGCAAGCCAATAAATGAACGACAAATGTGTGTATTAAAGTGTAGGAAGGGAAATATGGCAGCACATACAGCAGCTGATGCTTTCTGAGAAAATGAAGATGAACTGTGAGCTGAAAGCTGCTGACTAATGTTTTTGTTTTGTCGAGCCGTGCAGATAAATTATTGATAGAACGGTGACAAACTACCTTCCACGTGAAATGGAGATACTCGGGTTTTTGATTATGTAAGGTCTGAGTAAAAAAAAGACCAACTCTTTTTTACAGAAGCTAAAAATGAGCGTCTGAATTTGAAAACACTATATTTAGAAATGCCAGTTTTATTTATAAAGCTCTTAAGTGTTGCAAGACAAACCCTATAAAAACAGTAAAACATAAAAAGCCAAACTTAACGGCTTTAAACACTCGTGTGCTTCCAGTTCGAGGTGTTTGAACACAATGAGGATCATTTTGTACTGAAGTGGAAACTAAAGGAAGCATGTACGTCCACGTTTACTTCTACTCTCTCAAGCTCGAGTGAGAATAAAACTTTCTGATGATGATTTACACCGGGTGTCTAATCCTGGCCCTCGAGGGCCACCGTCCTGCTTGTTTTACTAGTTTTCCTGCTCCACCAGATTCAACGACTGAATCACCTCCATGTTCTGCTGAAGTCTGTTCATCACCCACTGCTTGATGTCCCGTATCTCCAGGATTAAACAGAACTTCTGGGCCACCAGTGTCAGAGTTACGGTGCACTGGCAACATGGTTTTGAGAAGGAGAGAGGTTCATCCCACCTTCTTGGCTCACAATTGAAAAAAGTCTGACCCACAGGACTTGTCTTCCTGCGCTCCTCTTTTCATCCCCAAGGCCTCCTGCGGTCTATAGGAAGGATCATTTGACTTTGTTAAGTACCCAGAAGATCTAGAATCAAATTAGAAAACATTGTGCGATGCTCCAATTTGGCAGAACCAGGACTTTTGTCATCTCTTACAGATACTGCCTTTAGAGAGTGGAGCTGCATGGGTACTGTCTGTTCAGAGGATCTTTATGTTGACGGACAACTGGGCTCATCCAAAGTTTCCATTTCAAAATCTCAGTTTTTTCAGTAATTACAACTGAGACTATGAAGTCGTATAAATTATCATCTGAGAATAACAATGTTAAAATCTCTCCTAGGCACTGCTGAAGCAAAACATTTCATCTCTGAGCTGGTTTGCTTTTTCTGCAGTGCTTTAGATTCTACAAGTAAAATTAAAAAAGTCTGGGAAGGTGAGCTGGCAGTTGAGATTGAGGGTGAAATATTAACAAACATCAAGTCTTGTTCAATTAATGCCAGGCTTCAACTGATACAGTATAAGGTAGTTCACAGATTACATTATTCTAAAACTAAATTAAATACTTTGTCCTAATCTTTCTTCACTTTGTAGCAGATGTCAGGCAGCAGAAGGTACTCTAGCTCACCTTTGGTGGTTTTGTCCAAATGAACATAATTTTTGGTTCCTCATCTTTCAAAGGTTTTCATGTCTAACATCGCTGTCACACCTGATCCTGGAACTGCTCTGCTGGGATCCTCCAACACCCTGAAAAACCATGCTCCAACTTTCTGTATGATGATTGTGAAGAGGTCTGAAACTGTGGAAATTCATTTAGCTCCAAATTTGAGACCTGGTTGACTGAACTCATAAATATTCTGCATGTGGAACGACTGAGATATGAACTTTCTGGTAACATTTTTAAGATTTCTAGGATATGTAACCTATATGTAAAAGACCAAGGATGCACCTTTATTCAACCATATTAAGTGTTTTCTTGATAAGATGGAGAGTCGAGGTCATACAATTGAGAACTTTGCCCAATCTTTTCATTTAAACGTTGTATAAAAGAAGTATGATTGTGGCCCTCAAGGACCAAGGATTGGACACTGTCCCTCACTGCAGACCCCCTCAACAGTAGATGTCACTCCTGAAGATAAAATATTACCACAGAGCAGGAATGGCACTAAAACAAGTCACAGAAACATTTTTTGGAAGAGGCTAAAGGTTATGATGGCTAAAACTTAAGATCTGTCGTGGTAAAGATGGAGTCATTCGTCCTTTATACAGTTTTAGTAATAAATACTCTGTTAAGAGTCGATTATAAATTAAAGCACAACGCTCGACAAGTCTGTTGACTCTAGTTACAGCTGCCAAGTCGTGGAAGCAGAAATGGCTGAAAGAGTTGCTTGTTCAGCAAATGATTGCTCAACTCGACGGTGGTGGTTGATCAGTGTAACGGAAAACACCTGAGCACCGGTGACATTTTCTCTGTATGGAAACCAGGAGGTGTGCAGGTTTCAGGTGGATGCTCGTGTGTTGGGGACGTCTCACCTGAATGAGCATCTTCCCCAGGGAGACGAAGGGCGTGCTGAGCTCAGTCAGAAACAAGCAGCCGATAAAGAAATCCCCCTGGTCCTTCCTGAAGAACTGAGGAACAGACAAACACAGACATGCAGAAAATTAAAAAACACACAGCTGACGTTTGAGCAGTTTGTGGAACAGCCTCTTGTGCAACAATAAATATTAAATAAAGTAATATTTAACCACAGCTGACTGTTCTTAAAACAACCCTAAATGAACTACTGCTTCCAATATTTTACTAAAATCACCTGCCATGTTTAAAGATAGAAGAACATTTTAAGATGGGATTAAAATATCATGTCAAAAGTGAGACGTGGCTGCTGCGACAACTTTAATAAAAACGTTTAGACAACTTTGTGTCTTTCCTTTGGTTTGTTTCCAGTAAACATTATTTCCGTGTGGTGAATGTCAGGTTCTGCGTCAAGTTCTCGTCCAGACAGAAATGTTCTGTTAGAGAAATGACAGGAACGTGTGGTTGTTGAGTACAACAAGCTGAGCTGTCGTGTTTGGAGACAAACCTTAGGAAGAGTTAAGACACCGAGTTGCTTACGCTTCCAAATAAACTCCATAAAAACTTTTTAAATATATATAGTTTTAAAGGACAAACAGAAACACAGACTTCACAGGGTTCCTGCATATTTTCATTTTTGATATTCTATAAGTTTTGGACTTTAAATGAGTGTAACGATCACTTGGTGAATCTGCGTTTCCACGTTTAGTTAAATGAAAAATGTTCTCGGGCCTGCTGACCTCAGGACGAGAACTCTCACCCTGTAAACGTAGAGAACTGTTAATAATCTTTGCCACGAGCCATGAAACAACTCTTATTGGAAATAAAGACCCGTCAACATACAAATGGACACAACTCAAATATTACTTGTAGAAATTCTTGCCTTGACTGAGTTTATCTAATATATGATAAAAGTGGAAAAATACTTTGTTTATTCTAGACTTATATCTCTTGGAAAATCCAGGATAGAGTCCAGAAACACATGTTTCCATACTTTGCTTCCTTCGTCCGTATTTATTCAGACCTGGAAAATAGCAACGCTCATCTCTGGACATCAACGTTCATGCTCAATAATCCAGGTAAAAAAACTCCAACAAAGTGCCGTCAGGTCATCTGATGATTTTATTTTATTTTTTATTTAGATGTTTCGTCTTTCATCCAAAGATCTTCATCAATCTGAAGAGCCACAAACAAACTCAGCTCCACAAGCAGCGCACTCCGATAGTGGATCAACCAGTTTGCTGGTGGTAAAATGGTTTCTGTGGTCCGCCCTCTCCCGTCGACTCCTCTGAGGCAGCCATAGCCAAAGTGGTTCAAAACAGCAAAGTTCATGCGCAATAATCCAGGTGAAAGTTGGACGAAACGTCTCAACAAAACAAGAAACGTCCAGAGGACCTGAGTGAACGTTGTCTAATCTGTGGACATTTTTAAACTCAGTAGAATTCTTCTTTCTCCACTTGAATAGTTTTGTTTTATCTGAAGGGTCCTTGCATTTCCTGAGTGATGTGAACTAACTGCCCTCAGCTCTGAGGTTAGGATGCCCATGAACCCTCAGGTTGTGACCTCAGAACAAAGGTTTTCATCAGCAGAGGAAGAGGCCTGCTGCTCCAGATCCTCAGCTGTTGGAGAGGCTTGGCTTCAGGCTGGAAAAAGATTTTCTCTGACTTTAAATATAAAATCTCAAGAATTCATTACAGTTTCTCAGTTGTTTCTTTAGCATGCACACGTGCACACGGAGCATGTTTTTGTCTGAAATTATATTTGGGTCAATTAGACACATGAGCAGAGTAAATATGTGTTTTAACAGATGGTGGTGTGAGTTTTTGTTCTTTTATATCTTAAAGTCTTGCAGTCTGGACCTCCTGTTCCAAATATCTAAACTTACGCTTGTCTTTTTCTTTCACGTCAAACATTCACACATGAGCAGACAAAGTCCTTGAAGATAATCATATTTTTGAACGTGGCAGACACGAAGTCTCCAAATAACAC
The DNA here is from genome assembly GCA_031762415.1 of Simpsonichthys santanae. NCBI lineage: Eukaryota > Metazoa > Chordata > Actinopteri > Cyprinodontiformes > Rivulidae > Simpsonichthys > Simpsonichthys santanae. Next base: position 5,835,237 of record JARVLU010000324.1, read on the forward strand.
ACCAGTGAATCCACAGTAGAATGACATGACATTGAAGTAAAAAAAAAAATAACCATAACACTGATTATTAGTTAAACACAACAACTTCTCAGTTTTGTTTGCAACCTCTAAAGCTTCTGGAAACAAATTCAAGTATTTCAGGTTTTTATTTTTATAGCGAACAGACGAGCAGGAATTTTAGTTCAAACTATAAACGCCGTGGAGAGCCAGGTGTGGAGAGCCAGGCGTGGAGAGCCAGGTGTGGAGAGCCAGGTGTGGAGAACCAGGTGTGGAGAGCCAGGCGTGGAGAGCAAGGCGTGGAGAGCCAGGTGTGGAGAGCCAGGCGTGGAGAGCCAGGTGTGGAGAGCCAGGCGTGGAGAG
>JARVLU010000324.1:5837507-5853373 GCA_031762415.1 Simpsonichthys santanae
TGCAGGAGGACAAGTTTGTTGTTAAATGGCAAAAATGGAGTGATTATAGACTCAAGGAAGATGCCATTTTTGTATCGAGTTAAATATGGACATAGTTATCATGGTATATGAAGATGAATGTATGGATGCCTCTCCATTGTATGTGTTAAGGAATGTTCAAAAAAAAAAAAAAATAAGTTTAAAAAAAAAAAAAAAATAGAGAAAAAGCGGCATCACGTAAAATTATTATACCCTGAGTCTTATCTGCAGTCACATGCTGAAAGAAAAGTGTACATCAATCAAAAACAACAAAAGTATAAAAAAAAAAAAAAAAACACTAATGAGAGAAGACAAAGGCAAAGATGACTTTAACAAGGAAATGAAAATCCAGCAAACCTCATTTTCTAAATGAACTATTTCAAGTACAGAGAGTAGATTTTACTGCAGATCTCACAGTTCCCCCGTTGGAACATCAAACAATCAGTGCACGAAGACATTCAGTAAATCTCACAATTAGAAACTAGAAGTTAAGTGATGTTACACTGTGCCTTAATGTCTCACTTCTTAAATGAGAATGAGCCACTCACAAACATGTAATATTGGATCATTTTACTCAATAAATAAATGAACAAGTTTAATAATTTTGTCTCATTTTTTTAACTGTTTTCTTTGTCTACTTTTAGGACTGGTGTGAAAATCTGATGAGGTTTTAGGTCATATTTCCTGCAGAAATATAGAAAAATATAAAGGCTTCACAAACCTTTAAGCACCACTGTACTTGTTTATTTAACCAGACGACACTGCTTTGCAGAATTGCACATGACCAGCATCCCTTCCCAATAATGCCCTTCTTTTGTTTTGCAGGTCCTCTAACTGTCCCTCAAATATAGACTCTTACCTTAAATTACAACAAGGTATTGTAGACAGATAGCAAATTAAATTCATTTCAAGTGTCTGTGTTCAGTAATGGTAAATGAACTGTACTTATATAACACCTTTTTATCTAGTCCAGAGAATCAAAGAGCTTTACGCACTCTACTAGATCTAAACAAAGCTAATCTCAGTCTGTAGAGATTAATCAGAGCTTTAGATCACATTCAGACACTGATGGGACAATGAGGGGTTCAGTGTCTTGCCCAGGGACACTTCAACATGTGACTGCTGGTGGAATCGAACCCCCAACTCTCCCATTGGGAGGATGACTGCTCTAACCACTCAGCCACAGCTCCCTCATGTACAGAACAAGGCTGTAAAAACTAAGTGTTCAAAGTGAAGCTCTGTGAATACGCTCTGGTCGCTCTGTTGCTGACAAGAACTTTAAAAACAATTTAACAAAAACACAAAAGTCTGAGTAAACGTCTTCCAACTGAAGCTGCAAACCAACACTTTTCAGCTACAAACCTCAGTGGCTCTGATTTGTTTGCAGCCTCTGTTCACACAGGATGTAGCTGTGATTCCAAGAATCAGATCCCTGCATCGAGTCATTCAAATGAGCCGGTGCGCAAAACAAACACCTGACACGCATCTTGAGCTACAAGCTAAAGGCTACACACATAAAATAAAAGTCGTCCCATCTCACCACGTTGTTAAAAACTTGTGGATATAAAGTCGAAGTGGCTTCAGGTTGCCGCACCCTCCTGAGCAGATCCCCAGTCAGGTGGGATTTGCATTTCTAATGTCTGCCAGTTGTTTAATTTGAAAGACGTAAAACAAAAGGTCAGTGCGCACGACTCCGATGTAAAAATCTTTGGTTGGTGGATGGTTTGGAAAAACCAACAAGCTCTGAATCCAAACAGGCAAGAACGTCGACCCAGTCAGGAGAAAGACGGCTCCGTCTATTTATCCAATCAGGGGCGCTAAAGTCAATAAAAAAACATCTTAAACTTTAAAGTGCTCTTCACGTTTCTTTCTTGAAGACAATCATCACCTGCGTTTGCATAACGTCGCCCATTTAAAACATAATGTACACAACCACAGGACTGGCCTTCTTAAGTGACTGAAAAATGAGAAGCACTCTTCATCAGTGAGGTATAAATAATTTGCTAGTTAAAACTTATTAACCTCGGCGGGAAGTTTTAGTTTGAGTAAAATGTAATTTTTTTTGTGGGTGGTGTGTGTGTGGGGGGGGGCGGGGTATCTAAAATGGTAAATTTTTGCTGTTGGCTCTTACTCCTCATGCATGCTGCTGTTCTTTCTCAGCTCACTTTAACAGACAAACCAAACATTAACGTGGATGAGAGAGGAAATAAGAGGAGAAACAAAGAAAAGGAAGGAGAGACCAGAACAAAAAAAGGGAGGATGACTGCAGCTGGAGCTGAATAATGGAGGGTAATGTGAGCTCACAACGCCACAGACAGCAACTGCAAACAAAGCCAGAGTTTCTGACGCACCTGCACTTCAGTCTGGACAAAGAAGTTTCATCTTCTGTAAACTGACAAATCTCACTAAATGCCATGGTTGTTTGATAACGAAGGTAAAACAGTTTTCTGGAAAATATATATTTTTTTCTCAAACATTTATTTAGACAAACCAACAAAGTGAGTCATTAATCAGAGGATAAGCTCACAATAAATAATGACTTTTTCTTTGTTTAATAATTTTAATTTGGTGCTCTGACTCGGACAAATCTCACATTCAACATAAAAAAACTCACTTTTATTACAAACTAATTCAGAGCAAGTTTTCACTACTTTACCAGCTTTGTTCATGTCTTACAAGCTATTATTGTATTCTCACCAACAAACAGCTCATCATTCTTCCTGTTTTTCTTTAAAACATTTACAATTCAAGCAAAGGAAGAAAAAAATGGCTTGTTTGTTTGGACTTATTCAAAGCAGATAATCAATAATCGCAGCATCTTTCACTTCCTGCCATTTCCTCCCCTTCTAGTCCGAGAACTTGCCTTTCCTTTCAAGTGACCGAGTTCTCTCCATTTCCTCAATTAGACCACAAGAAACCCGTTCCCAGTAAAGTGGTTCCAGTTGTGGCTTACAGGCCAGCGCCTGACCCAGTCGGTTCCGTCAGCTTGGATTCTGGAGTTTGGGTCAGGAGAGCGAGCGCTCCAGAAGCAGCAGCACATTTAGAAACAACAACTGAAAGAGACTGAAGCTACAAATGTTTTCAGTTTGAAGTGAAGTCTGGAGAAACTAAAAGAGAAAAGCTTTTGGTTTTTAGAACTTGCGTTTTTAAAATACTTTATGTACAAATATAACTGAGATCTTTTCAGTTCCTTCAAAAATATTCTCTTTGAAATCTGCTTTGATGAACTTGATCCGTTTGTTGCTTTTTTTGTTACTTTTAGCTTTTAGCTGCTGTTCTGATTAGTTTAGTCTTTAGCCAGCACTTGGTTACTTTAGCCGTTAAGCTATCCTCTTCATACAGCTAGCCACCCTTTAGCTATTATTAACATTTAGCTAACCCTCTGCTGCTTTTAGCATTTAGCTACTTTTATTATTCAACTAGAATCATAATTTTTAGCTAGCCCTTTTATTTTGTTTAGCTTTTAGCTAATGTTCTACACTCCTATTAGCTTTTGGCTAATGGTCTGATTTTTCAGGTTTTCACTAATGTTATGCTTCTTTTGGCTTCTATGTCCCATTTTCAGCTTCTTCAGTAAATTTCAGTGCTCAGCTGCATTTCTTCTTCTTCTTCTTTCGGCTTTTCCCTCTTCAGGAATCTCCACAGTGAGTCATCCTCCTCCACCTCACTCTGTCCTCTGCATCCTCTGTCCTCACTCGTCCTCTCTAACTGCGTCCATATATCTTTGTCTTTTTCCTGGCAGCTGCATTTCTAACATCCTTCTACCAATATACCCACTGTCCTTCCTCTGGACATGTCCAAACCATCTCAGTCTCATCTCCAGCTGCATTTCTTCGCTGATTTTCCATTTCACATCTGACAGTTTTCCTCAGTTAAAGAGATAAATGTTCAAATGTGAACTTCAGGAAAACTCAAGGACAGGGAACAAGTTTTAAACCTCTAAAAGTCAGGCTAACGTCAGCAGGAAGTTGCATTCTTAATTTAAGAAACCATCACAACAGATGTTGCCAAATCGAAACTCCACGTTCTGTTTCAAGTGTTCAGCTAACCTTGTTTTGTACCAGATGAAATCAGATTTCGGCCTGAAAATGACTTGATAAGTAAACCATGGCGTTCAGCGCCGGGTCTATTTTCTGCTGCCGCTCAAGGAATCATTAGATGATGCAGCGTTTTGTACGAATTGATTTGAAACCACTGACAGAGCTTATGGCTCTGAAGCGTAACTGGCAGAAGGCTTGCTGTCATGACGGATCATCAGCCTCAGTAATGCAGGGTTGAAAATCCGTTCACCGTTACATGTTAGCTGTTATTTTTAGGTGAAACAGTTCTTTATACCACGCCGTTTTTAAGTGCAACTGTTGCATCTGTGCAGCGTTTCAGCCGTTCATGAACACGACAACAGCGGTACTTTTCTTTGACGCCGGAACTTTTTGAATCCAGGCCTCAGAGTGGAGGTTTTTGGAAACGGCAAACGGCCGTCATTGTTTTAATAGAAACTAAAACTTGTGAGAAGTCACACATGCGCACCCCCAGCCACTGCAGTCCATAGTTTCTTTTTACTTGTACGAGTAGAAGAAACTGTTACGCTCGAGCACAAAGTGTCTGCACAGAAGCAGACTTAAAGACAAAAGCTAGTGAGCTGCCATGGAAACTACAGTGAATCCAGCAAACACGGTTTTACCATAGAAACGTGAAGTTTTTAAATTAAATGTTGGAAAAAACCTCTGACTCTTTCAGAGATCGTCTATGTGTAAACAGGACTTAAACGTCGCCAAATATGCTTATTTAAATTGTTTATTTTGGTGAGTAAAAGTACTTTTGGACCAAAAAAAACCTATAATAATGAAAAAAAAAAGTGTAAATTGGCCATTGGCTGCACTAATTCCTAAGGATCTGCAGCAGCCATAAGCAAAAACTACATGTAGCAAAACCATAGCTATGAAGCTAAAATGACCCAAACCATATCTAAAAGTAAAATTAATCAAAATAATAGCTAAAAGCTACAAGAAGCATGAGAAGGCAAAGATAGAGCAGGTTAGCTAAAGCATATTTTAGATGGTTTTAGAAGAACTGAAGAGATTTCGAAGCATTCACTGGAGAATATTTGTTTGTAAATAAAGCAAATAAACCAGAAAGTATAAAAGTTACAAATCCTAAAAGTCACAGCGTGCTGTTCCTGATCGAGCTGAATATTTTGGCAAATGAACGTTTAAAACAGAACAAAAACTGCTGAAGTACCATAATCCAGGTAAAAAACATCAACATTCAGTCAGGTCATCCGGACATCTCAGCAAAAGAAGAAACCGTCCAGATGACCTGACTGAACATTGGATGTTTTTTAACCTGGATTATGGAGCAAGGACTGTGGTGTCATCTGGACAATTTATTTTTTCATTGAGACGTTTAGTCCTTCATCAGTCCGAAGAAAACAGTGTCCCACAAGCAGCACACTCCCACAGTGGACCAACCAGTTTGCTGGTGATAAGATGGTTTCTGGGACCCGCCGTCTCCCCCGTCGACTCCTCTCAGGCAGCCATAGCCAAAGTGGACCACAGCGATGTTCTCTGAGACACTGTCTCTATCTTTTATTTTAAAATGACCACACTGATGCTGATGAACAGCCATGACCTCACAGTGCCGACAGAAACTGATCAGTGATGATAATCATTTTGGTTCTGTCAGTAATCAATCAGGATCCACACGGAGAATATTCACTTGTGTTTTTCTGGAAGGAACTTTAAGATGTAAAGATGTCAGTAAAGTACATATAAAAGTATTTTTACACTTTTCAGTCAGCAGGAAAAGTAACTAAAATACTTACATTACATTTTGATGAATAACATTTATATATTTTGTTTAATACACTTTAATTTTCAAACGCGGGCGTTTTTGTCTCTTCTTTAAGAGGTTGCTCGTGAACAGCCGAACACAAATCTCTGCATCAGCCGACGAAGCTCTATCTTATCTTAATGCAGCGAGCTCCATCACTAACGGAGATGCCTGGAGCACACCCAGTTTTCTGGTGGACAACATGACCTCATCATCTTCGTCTGCCCCGTCACCCCACACCTCCCCCCTCCTCCTCACCAGTGTGATGGGCAGCAGGATGGTGAGCAGTGCGATGTGATGCAGCACCAGCAGGAACTCTCTTCGGATGAAGGAGTTGATGGTCCTCAGGGAGTGCTGCTTGTAGTCCTCGTGCCCGTTGACCCGGTACCGGTAGTAGTGGCTGAGGTACATGGCGAAGATGTCGTACGTCATGTAGGGGACACCGTACCAGATGACAAAGTAAGTGGCCAGCCAGTGCCTGGGGGTGGGGGGGTGGAGAGACAAACAGATAAAAAAAAAAAGACCTGATGATGAAAGTTACATCAAACCAAGAACAAACAATTTATTTCTCAAAACTCTTCACACCAAATGAACAGAGCTGTGTTTCAACATTTGATACAGAAACATGCACTTTGTTGGTTAAAATTATAAATTTGATCATTAGGACCATGATCATGAAGAACTTTTCCACGTTCGTTTTGGTTTTACTCGTTCAGCTTAAAATGCACAAAAATGTTTTAAACTGGCTCCAAGAATAAAACGACATTAGAGGGAACGTTGACGGAGTCCAGAGGCTGCGACTTGTTCCCCGGTCCATCTCTTCTGTTCCCTAACGGTTTTTTATAAGTGGTGCGAGCAGCTCTTATGTTACACAAGAGGCCTTTCTGCAAGTGCACTGCTTTCCATCAGTGGAATAACAGCCGAACGTGTCAGCTTTATAGCTGTATTAAATTCTTATTCCGGTTTTGTAATGTTTCACGACGGCTATCAGACGGGGGGGGGCAACCCCGTGATGGATTATTTTCACCACAGCTCAACTCTGAACAGCTGCAGTCACACGTTGGTGAGGAGCTTAACTGGCTTCTGATTGAATGGTGAGAAGAAAACGACGGCACAAAGAAATAAGTAACGGGATATTAAAAATTAACAGCGCTGAGCTGAATCTGACAGAACTTTGATCTAATTAAAGGCCCAGAAATCATCGAAGGAATGCAGATCATCCAAACTGGAAACATCTCGTGGTGAGGAGGGAAGACAGTTACCACCATGCACCATCTCCTGCCTCATTAAGAGTCCTCACAGGATGTGGCTCAGAGTACGTGTTGAGGATGAAGCTCAGCTACTACCACACCAAATGTGAACTTCATCTCTGTAAAAGTGGCTGAGTTTGATGGGGTTTTCTTTGTGGTTGTGACTAGATGTAGCGGTTCATCCTCCCCCAAAAAATACTCCCTCAAAAGTTTTGTTTTAACATTATGACAATAAATGTTCCTTAGAGGGCGGCACGGTGGCACAACTGGTAGAGCGGTTTCAACGAGCAGGTTCCTGGTTCAAATCCCAGTCCGGGGGCCTTTCTGGTCGGAGTTTGCATGTTCTCTCCGTGCATGCATGGTTTTTCTCCGGGTACTCCGGTTTCCTCCCACAGACCAAAAACATGCATGTTAGACTGGTTGGTGACTCTATATTGTCTCTAGGTGTGAGTGAGAGAGTGAATGGTTGTTTGTCTCCGTGTCCCTGTGATGGACTGGAGACCTGTCCAGGGTGTCCCCCGCCCCTCGCACAGTGATTGCTGGACATGAGCACCACCAACCCCCGTGACTCAAAATGGAAGAAGCGGGTAAAAGATGATGGATGGATGGATGCTCCTCGGAGGAAAGATTGACCACCTTCCATAACTCTTTAAAAATACAAATTTTCAATATTTTTTTCCACATTACAGTAAAGTGATCAATCTTTCAGAGTTATCTCAGTAAAATGTTTTAAGAAATGTTAACTCAAGGGACTCTTGCTTTAAAATAACTTTAAAAAAATCAGTTTTAAAGAAAAAGAAAAAAGGCCTTTCCCTATTAATGTACATTAGTACATTTGAAATGTTTTTGGACAATTTATTTATAATTACAGAAGATTGTGCAGCCCACCAGACTCTGTGGAAACGAGGCCTTGTTGTCAGTAAATCGTGCACGTGTCAGTAGGTTGTCTGACAGGAAATGGTTTTTAAATAATTCATTTTTTGGTGATATTTTTTTTTCCTCCTAAAACTCAACCTGTGCACTCGTGCTCCTTTAATTGATTCATGAGATATTTTGTCTTAACTCCTCTCATTCATAGTTATTTTGTGTAACCAGTGTATCTTCATAAAAAGCAAAACATTTAGGGGGAAATCTGCTAAATATCTGACAAATAACAACTACAGCAGAGAAGTTGAAAATATGTTGCGTTTCCTCTAAATACTTTTTATGTATGAAAACAAATATGGTTCATGAATGTGATTTTAAAAATTATGTGTTGTAAGATGAACATACAGGAACGTTCTTCATCGTTTCTTACATAAGCAGGCCATGTTGTGTTCAGTACCAAGTTATCTCCATCACAAGATGCTACGGTGGAGTAAAAAAAAAAAAAAGACCTTTGCCTGCAGGGGGAACAGTCAGACGCTCACTTCCTTCATATAACCTCTCTCATGAGCAAATTATTGCAAAAGCTTTCAGGCAGACTTATGTAACTTTAGCATAATAAACAACGTGGACGGTCGCGGCGCTCTAATAGGCAACAATTACACTGATGGTTAGCAATGTGGACAGAAATCAAGTAAAGCTGCAGGGCAGCTCTGAGCCCGTGACCTCTGACCTTTCACTTTCTTGGCTCTGGAAAGCAGAGGCAGCCCAGCAGAAACAAACAACTCAGTATGAATCCAAAGCTACATCGTTTTATCTGGAGCACCGGGAAAAAAGAAAGAATGTAACAAAGAAAACAACCTGAAAACAAAACAAATAGAAAACTAACCTCTGGTTTGTTCTTGTGGGTTTTTTTTTTTGTGAAGCTGCTAACCCAAGCTAACTGTGCAATAAAAACAATTATAATAATTAAATTCAAACTTTATTTATGCAAGTTAGCCTCACTGATATAATAAAAAATAATAATAATAATAATAATAATAATAATAGAAGAGTACATCTAAGTGTTTATACATGAAAATGTTCATTTGATTCAAGAGATGGGCAGTGTTTCCCTTACCATTATATAGGCGGGGCGCTCCGCCTACCCAACGCTCCAACCACCTGTCGGCACTGACGTAACGCTAAACAAGCAGCTCGCAATACAGGTGCACTAGCTGAAAACCTAAAAGCAGCCTCTTCCCTCATGCTGAACACGCACGCACACACGCACGCACGCACACACACACTTGAAAACTGTCAGTACAAACAGCGCACGGCTCACGTTTGTCTGTCTCACCCTCCCCCACCCAAAAAAAAAAAAAAAACTGTACAGGCAACGGGCAGCTGAGATGTTTGTCTCTCTCCTCTGCCCTGCTCCAAAACTGTGTGCGGCTTTGTCTCTGCTCCCCTCCCCTCCCCAAATCTGTCAGTATAAGCGCTGCGCAGATCAGGACGTGTCTCCGTCCGTCCATCTCCACCCCCAGAGAAATCTCACGGACGAGATGAGCGCTCCGCCATGGCAAGTTATGTAGGGAAACACTGGATGGGTGCTGTGAATTCTAGTTTTTTTTTTTTTTTGTTTTGTAACTAAATTATTTTCCATAAAGTTGAACTTCATGTACCGGTACAGATACTATCTCAGTAGGAATACATTAAGAATCCTTCAAAAACTGTTTGTTTCATAATCTACTTCAGCTACTTGCTCTAGTTTTGTTTTCTTATGTCACTTTTATTTTTCAATTAGCCTTTAAATACTTTTAGTTTTGAGCTATTATTTAGCTACTTTTAGCATCTAATTTCCCATTTAGCTATAAGCTATCCTTTGTCCTTTAGCTTTTAGATAGCCTTTGGCTAGTTTTTGTCTTTAGCTACGTTTAGTTTTTAGCCAGCCTTTTGCTACTATAGCTTTTAGATGTCCTTTTGCTTTTAGTTTTTTGCTACTTTTAACTAGCAAGGTGCTACTTTTAATTTGATGTTGGGGATTCATTGTTACAAAACCTTTTATGAAGTTTCTAGAAATGAGTGTAAGAAGGTTCAATCAGGCGACAGATTAAGCTGCATGTTGAGGGTCTGGCTTCAGTGCACGGTGTGTGATAAGCTCCAGGGTCAGTGGACGTCACCAGACCACAGAACTGAGCAGTGTTGTGGAGGGCTTAATCTCTCTGGGCTAAAGGGAGGGGACTGAGATTAGCAGCCTGAAAACTGGGGCTGCCTGGTCTCAGTTGCTGACTCAGGAGGATTAAAATGCTACCGTTAGCCTAGCGTCACACTTTCCTAAACTGCAGAAGCTAACGCTAACAACACACATATTCAGCTAGGTGATCAGGCCAAAGGATAGGACCAGATTAAAGAGCTCAGTGGACAGGGATACTGGACGACTCGATACTCAAGAAAAACAGAGCTCCATCACATTTCTCGTTACATATCTCCACACCTTCTCAGACTCATTTTCAGATATAGTAGTCCCTCAATATTTTGCGGTTCGACTTTCACAGACTCATTGTTTTGCAGGTTTTCAACCAAAGATTGTACATAACACAAGATTATCAATTTAATATTACTCGCATGATTGGGACGGTACGGGATAAACGTTAACGGGAGCAGACGAGAGTGGGAACCAACCAATAGGACTAAAAAAAAGAAACTTCAGACAGGCACCACTGTTTTGTAGCATTCTTTCAGTAAGCCTATACTATAACGCAAGTCAAAAGAACTACACGGCCCAGAAGTCAACAGTGCTTCACACCACTGCTTTCTGCTGAAATTCAAAGAAGAGCAATGGAGGGAGCAATCACTGGCAGAGAAACTGATGTTGTAAAAATAGATTTGCTACGCCAAGTCAGAAGTAATGACCGATCTATGAAGCTCACAGTACAGCCGTGTTTCAAAATGGTAAATTTACAGTAAATAAATGACCTTTGAAAACATGGAACGTAGAAGATGCTACTGTTTGACAGAACTGATTCTGCTTCTGTCTTGTCTGCATGTGAGGGGCATAAAGATCTAATAAAAACTATCAAAGTGCCGCATGTTGAGCAGGAAAAGTATTTTTTCAGACAGTTTGGAAAACTTTTCCAGGCTTTTTATTTTATTCCCTATTTGAACAAGCTGCATGTCAGCATGCTCCGTCAATAGACTGTGTAAACTGACACGTGTGAGTAAATATTTGTTGGCTTGAAAAAGCAAAGTTTGGATACATTTTTGCTTTTTAAAGCATCTATGGTCAGTCTTTCTGGAACTTCAAACCACCAGGGAAATAAAACATTTGTGTTCATTTTAGTTTTACCTAAAAGTTGCTGGTTTTTATCCACCTGTTATAAACTTGTTTGTTTTTGTTTAAAGACAGAACGACCTGTTGGAAAATGTCCAATGTTCTCGGAAAGTCAAAGACAAACATACTGAGAACAAAATCTTAAACTCGAAGTTTGATGTGGTTAAAAAGTGAACATCATGATGACTGTGTCCAACTTTTTGTACAAAAAGTGAAATCATGTTCTAATCCGAGCAACGTGAGGAAACATACTGTCTCTAATCTGTTTCATGTTTCCAGACTTATCCAGACTTGGAAAATAATATCAAATTCCATAATTTCCAGACTTTCCATGACTGATTTTTTGCCTCAGAATCAGGATTTGTTGTTTGATGGCATAGCATTTACCAGCAGACTGAGTTTCATGGAAGCACGCTGTAACAGTTTTATCTTCCAAGATATTTTTAGAAGTCTAAATCCTAGATCATCCCAACACATGCACTAAAATAAGCCTCGCTTCTTTTCAAGGAGGACGTCTGACTTCAGAGATTTCTTTAATTATTGATAGAAATAGAGGTTTTATTGCTCTATGTGCAAAATGAACATCAAAGTTTGTTATTATCGCCTGTGATGAATATTTTAGTTAAAAGAGTTAAAGACTGACCTGTCGTTAATAACGTCGCCCCTGCACGATGAAACGATGATGACCCCTGCTGTGGTTGCCATAAGAGCATGGATGGAAGACACCAGCCTGCAAAAAAATAAATAAATGCACAAAACATTAATTAAATAAATAAATAAATAAATAAACTTGTTTATTCCTTTGTACAATGCATCACACTGAATCAACTTAAAGGGTAGTTATAAAAAATGTTTCAGGCTCATTGATTAGCTAATTAAGTGAACTGGTTTCCTACTTTAGTTTGTTGGAAACTAAAAAAACGTAAAGCAACGACAAACAATTCTTATTTTCAGCCCACAAATATAAGATTAACAGAGAAACTAGAATTTAATAAGTTAAGACGCAGCAGAAAAGACAGCAAAGACTCATCTCTTGTAAAGGCCTGATGGTTTTTAGTCACTTCAGTGTTTCTGAACACAACCAGTGAAAAAAATTCAATGATATTAAGTTTGACTTCTTCTTGTAGTCTTAGCCAGGCAGGTAATCAAAACTGTGGGACTTTATGTTTAAAGAGCTGTAGTATGCAAATATTCAACCTCAGCATTGAGCACGCCTGTTTCTTGGTGTTAAAAACAAATATTCTTTGACATCACAGAAATAAAAAGACAATGAAATGGTCACTAATGGAGCTACACAAGATTTCTGGCTGCCATCTTGCTAGGTGCCACACTTATTGCTGTATATTCTTTACAGGGTAAAACCACTAATGAATGATTTTTGTGTGTTTTAAGTTGTGTCATCAGTTCATAAACACAGACATTAGCTTATTTTAAATAAAATAAACAAACCTATCATATATATTGTGAAAATGGGACTAGAGCTTGATGTACAGAGCCTCTCAAACAGCCCGGTCAGGAGTTAAAAGCAGTAAAACGCTGACAAAGTAGCCTAGTAAGAAAACTTACCCAAGCGCCGTTATAATTTTATACAATATAATTAAGTAATTTACTACTTTTCTTAGTCTAATCAGAGTTCTGCAACCAGTCTGCAGTTATCTACTGGTACACTATAACTTCAATAATTTAGTCATCTTTTTCTATACTTCTCTAAATATTTAAGCCCCAATAACATGTTTTTCAGTATTTAGCCAGATAATTGAGCTTTGTCTGGCCTATACATTAGTTTACAATTTATTACAGAGTTTTCTTAGAAAATACGGTAGGTAAAATAACTAGGTTTACTACTGTCTAATATGTGTTACTAATAGGGATGATAATTTTATCAAGCTCATGTTTTTTCATTCAACCTTTATTTAGGCAGGTTAATCTCATTGAACCTCGAGGACTCATTTACAAGAGAGACCTGGAAAGACCTGGTAGTTGACCCTCAGTTTCTCCTTTACAGAAATTACAGCAGTCTACTCTAAAGCAAGAGTGACAACGGTTAGTATAAGTTAGTATATTACATAAAAACAAATGTAATTCTTTGAATTTCAAGTTCTGATAATTACAACAATGAATAACAAACCATTGAGCTCCTAACCAGAGTTAAATTTTTACTCAGATAATTATGGTCTTCTGCCCAGATGGCAGTCACTAAAGATGCCATGTAGCACCTACCAAGATGGTGACACAAACTCATCTCGTTAGTGTGTTAGGTTGGCCGTTACAGCATATTTATTTTGAAGTAGAGCTGGACAACAATTCGATATCGATATATGTCACAATATACTTTTATTCAATAACGATATGATTTCAGTCAGTGTGCTGCAAAATGTGACGGAGAGTCGTTCCAACTAGCGGTGGGAACACATCGAACTTGTTCCATTCGATAGAATCTGCTGAGAGTCACAAGATGAAGCACAATAAAAGTTTGAGTCAACGTGTCTCTGAAACAACACCCCCAGCTGAAGAGAAACACATGCAGCAAACGTTAGGTTATGTTGTTGTTTAAAGTTAAAACTATTAATATTGACAAAGTGGAGAGTTTTATGTTTATTTTATGGGGATTTCAAATGTTTTGAAGGCTAAATATAAACAAAAGGTGAACATAAATTTATTTGTACAGTTTATACAGTTTTTCTGAGGCTTTATCAATATCGGAAATATATCGTTATCGACAGAAATGAAGAAATATATTGCGATACAAGTTTTGGCCATATTGTCCAGCCCTAGGTTGATGTGCTTAAGAAGCTTTTTTGGAACAACAAAAACATGCCATAAGAAAAGTGTGAACAAGGCCTTTTGTTAATGTAACTCAATCATGACACAGATTTTCAACCATCCTTAATATCTGCTCCATCATGTTCCCCATCTCAAAAAATGGAAATATTGAAGATTCTGGTACACCCAACACAGGTATATTTCAGACTCTGATAGCAACATTGATGTTGTATTGAGGTTAAAATTCAGAAAATGTTTGCCACCTACTAAAATCACCATCCATTAATTTCACAAACCCAGGGCAGTTTAAAAGCATTTCATGAAGACATTTCTTAAAAAGCTCCATAATCCTCTTATGTGTCACTTCTAAATATGTTGTTGTGGTACGAGCATGAGCTGAATAAATAAAAACACTGAGGCAAGGTGGCAAGGACACAGTTCCCCCATTTCCAAGGTACAGGACGGTTATACAGCAGCTTTAAAGAGATGCATGCAAAGACACCTGGTGATAAGAGCCTGGCTAATGCAGCAGGGCTGGATGCTGGTACATTTCAGAAGGTGCCAGTCACGGCAGGAAGAAGACAAACCAAGAAACACTGCGGACAGGTCTTTTGTTGTTACATCAGAGCAGACTGGAACCTATCTTTCCCCGTGTTTTATGTAGTGCGAAGAAAAGGTGACCTTTAGCTTTGTGCTCTTTTTGCTCCATTCTTCTTCTGTTTCTCCGTCATATCGGATACTGTGAGAGTGACATTGCAGATGCCCAACAAAGCCAACAGATAGTCACGTCTTTGGCTGAAAGGCATCTATCCAAACTCAGAAAGGTTGTAAATGATCTGATGCATCGATTAATACGGGTGATGCTTATGATGATGAAGCAAAAATTTGAGGGTAAGACCGAAAAGGTGCAGAGAACAGACAAGGAGACTGAGAAGCAGTTGACTTTGTCGTTGGACTAAATTATCCAATAAAATATTTTTTTTCTGCATACTCTGAACTCTCTGCACTTTTATCTTGCTCCGTGCCAGAGCACAAACAAAGCAGCGAATGACGGAAATGTGTGAAACCAATAGGCTGAGAAAACCCGGCCTTAACTTTATACAACAGAGTGAGTCAAACAGCACAAAGTGAACAGTGTTCACTTTGTGCCAATTGGCCAGATTTACAGATTTAGATTAAAACTACATGTCATCCCAAACACAAACTCATCCTGCAACAGCACATGCTACTGCTAATGTTAAAGGTTTAAACAAAAACACCTAAATCTGAGTCATTTCTGAACACAAGGTGGTTTTACTTTAAAACCTTGGCATGGAAGGTTGTGGTATTTGCATTTAAATTATTTTGTTCCACGCACTGTGAATTAATTCATACTTTGTGCAAAACTAATGGAGCTTAGCAGTTTATTTATAATTAAACACATGATATAAATGTTCTAATCATTGTGTTTAGGGGGGGTTAGGGAGCATTAAAAACAATTTGTGGAAAAGTTGTCTCTTTAATCCAGTTACTGTAAGTTACAGGTATATCTGAAGTTGCACAGAAAGCTGCATGTGTGATGACGGTGTTCTACAGTTGAACATTTTCTATCATTGCTTTTTTCGTTTTTGAATGCAAAGGTTATCTTGAATGAAGGAAATATACATTTCCTTTTACACAAAAAAGAGGCCTTTTCCTCTGAAAACAGGCAGCTAAAAGTTATCATCCATCACACTGCAGTGATCTCCGCACCGGTGATAAGATGGAAGTCAAGGCAAAATTGGAGTGGCTGACTTTGTGGTAAAAACTTTAACACAAAATGTATAAAAAAAAAAAAAAACAACGGCTTT
>JARVLU010000324.1:5860148-5875795 GCA_031762415.1 Simpsonichthys santanae
TAATTTCGTTTCATCACATGTACCACATGTGGTGCAAATGACAATAAAGATTCTCTGACTCTCTGACTCTCTGACTCTGAAATGATGAAGAAAAATATAAAATTTTAAATATAGATGTTTTTGTAGAATCTGGTTCATCAGATTTAATTCAATTCACTTTAGTTATGTAGCACCAAGTCACAACAGAAGTCATCTCAGGGCACTGAACAGAAATATTCACATTTAAAAAAAAATAATTTAACATTATTTATCTGAGGAGCAGACTGCTTTGAGTTTAACTCATCACAGAACTCTCACTCGGTGAACTAAAGTTCATCAAAGTTCATTAGCAGGATTTTGGATTCTGGACATGCCTCCAGAACCGGTCCTGAAGTGCAGAACAAATCCAGGCTGATCTGAGCAGGGCTGAGCAGGAGCGGTACAAAAGGGGCATATGGTGAGCTGGCTGGTTTTCCATTTGCTGGCTTTGTAACATCCAACTAACTGACAGAGAAGATGTGTGAAGGATCTGAGCTGGCCTTCATAAACTATCCAGAGGGGCTAAATCTTTCTACCTCTATATTCTCAACTTTATGCTTTACTTGTCTTGTACTGTGAGGTTCACCTACCAAGTCTGTACCAGATACTGTTGCCAGAACAGCTGAACACCCATGACATTAGTGTTTATAACCCAAACAATCTGAGTCTGCATAAAACTGTGAGCCAACCCACCACACAGAAAGTCTACATTTCAAACTGCAGTCCTGCTGTTTGCTCCAAGTACCCTGCTGCTGATAATCTGACCCCACGAGGAGTTTACAGTTGTTTAGTCTCTAGAACACAAAATAAAGCTTTGTTCTGTCTAATTTTTAAGATCTAGTTTCTTCATGTGGCTCACACCAATTTTCTATTGTCTTCTCACCTTCACTTTCATAACTGGTGTTTTCACTGTGCAACAGTTAAAGTTTTAGGATCTGACTGGTGGAGATGGGACAGCTGTTCTGAGGTGGGACACATCTGTCAGCAGCATGGAGTAACAGTAAAGGGGTGTAAAATTATTTAATGTGTTATTTTCTCAAACAGCTTTGAGATTTTTGAGATCCAGCTGTTTTACAAGACTTGCCTTACTTTGGCCATATTGTGCCCCATCAGGATACACAACTCGCTCCAACTCGCCCTGAATCAGAAATTAAAGTCCAGCTTTGCTGCTGAAGTTCAAAAACAGCACATTTTAACCCTTTTCTTTGTTCCTTACTTATTATTTCATGTGCAATCCAAACAAAACATAGCACAAATATTCAGGAGTGACTGGCGCACATAAATAATGTGAACTGGCAGGCTGATGGCCCAAAGGGACTTTACCTTCATGCATCTTTTTATTTTTCAAATCTGGTCTTTACTCAGTTGGAGCATATTCCTCATTTTTATGTATTCTATGCAACTCCGAATCAGTATTTTAATGTAGTGGTAGTCTTGGTGTTCCCTGAAAGTTTTCTCCAAGACAACAGGGACTCACATTTCAGCTGAACTATAGATGACTGGGGAGTTCCTGTATGCTGTTCAGTATTACAATACTGAGCTTTGGTTGATCTCTGACCATGTCTCAATGGCACCTTCATGTCTTACAGGATTGGTCTCTATTGCTGGTAGGATACTAACTACTGGTATCTGAAAGTACTCAACACAACAACCTTATTAAAATATATATATAAATTACCTATTTAAGATTTTACTCTACTACCACATTAAATATGTCACAAGTACTTATTAACAAGCTTACAATCATTCACTTTTGATCAAATCCATCCATTTTCTTTAATCACTTTTTCTTTCCAGGTCATGGGGTCACAGTGCGAGACACAGTCCGTCACAGGGATACACAGAAACACATAACTATTATCACTTTCACACCTAGGGACAATTTAGTTACTAGTCAGCCCTACATGGATGCTTTGACCCCTTGATCAAATATTAGTACAACTTCTAAAACAATACTGTATATCAAAATCAACATTGATAACCAGGTTTTGCTTATTACAACTTACTGCACAAATAATTACAGTCATTTATAACGCAAAAGGCACAAAAAAAGTTTAGTTTTCATTAACTTGTGCAAGAATGATCCTTGCAGAGGACCTGAAAACACACAGAACAGCGTGTCAACCCTTTAGCTCTCTGTCAGCGGAGCTTTAGTAAATGAGCTGAAGTGTTGTTCAGTTTGTTCCTCTGCACAGCTAACTCAGCACTGGGGCTCTAACTGGAGCTCAGAGGATTATCCAGACTGGCAGGGTCTAAATGAGCCCAGAACTGAGCTGAACACAAGTGAGCAAGTCATCCTGACCCCTTCACCCACCAGCCAATAAAACCATACATCAGTTGTGGTTTATTCTCAACTCCTGAACGCAACAAAAGCATCAATTACTGTGTGTAAATCACCATAAAATGTATTCCAGATGAGGGGAAATACCAAGAGTCCCAGTTTAGTGCTGGTGCCACTATTTTTCATTAACCGGTTTTAAATGCATAAAACGCATTCACTTTAAATGTAGGCTTCTTGTGCTTAAACAGTTTTGATGTGTCCCGTTTTAAAAAAATAAATAAATAAAAAAATAAAAACAATAATGCGTTTTCATTTGGAAATAAATACAGGCGCAAGACCACCGGTTAAAATAATAAAGTGCAACCCTAGCTAACTAACTGCACGCGACCGTTACTACTAGCTACACCTGACGTTTAGCTAACATTCTGACCGTTATGTAAGAAAACACAGCGGCACTTCTTTATGTTTTACCTCTCGCTGACCAGCACCACGTCGGCATCGTTCCAGCGCTTGAACACACTCGGCAGAATCCTCCTGAAGGCGAGGAAAAGACCGGGGAAAACTACAGCGCCACAAGCTAAAACTTGCAACATCCTGCTGCTATTTTTCCTCCAAAAAAAAAAAAAAAAAAAAAAACCGTCCGGAGACGCTGGCGCTCTCCTCCTCCCTCCCTCCCCCCCGCTCCCTGGATCCTCCGCGGGTTTGGGTCCGCTCACACGCCGCTATGAGGCATCTTTCACCGGGGCACAGCTTCCGTGTTTTTCACCGGGGGAACGGGTCCACCATCAACCGAACACTGCTGAAGCCGAGCAGCATCCACCAGCGTCAACGACCGACTTGTTAGCTAACGACTAATACAGCACTTCCGGTGTGAGCTACAAGCGTAAAAGCCCCAGTACGCGCTTCCGGTCTATGCTTTTATTTTGAAAGCAGCTTGATCTCGTAGCAGTTTTACATCTAAAATTTATAACTTGACGCTTAATTCATATTCTGCATCAGGGCCCACTTCGTTAAAAAATTAATTAAAAATGTTTTTTTTGTTTGTTTTTTTTTTTTGCGGGGGGGTTGGGTTCTCTTTATTGCATTTATGATACAATGCAATAAAAATAAATTAAAAAAGGTAACAGATTATTGCAAACTTTGGTTTATTTACATTTTAAACGCTGGATGTCCAGCCCCCAAGCTGTTGGCTTTCAGAAACTGTGGACCCCTGAAAAAGGTTTGTATAGATAACACAAAAAATGTTAAATCATTTCATCTAGACTAAAATTAAAAAAAAAAAAGAAACATTCAATAGAGAACCAAGTGGACTTTATTTGTTGCAGAAGACGTTTCGCTCTTCATCCGAGGAGCTTTCTCAATTATTCAATTGAGAAAGAGCGAAACGTCTTCTGCAACAAATAAAGTCCAGTTGGTTCTGTATTGAACATTTTTTGATTTTGTCATGTCCTGGATGACTGAGAATCTTCACGAGCAAATTCATCTGGACTAGTTTCTTTAATGGAGAAACGTTTCATCTTCCATCCATCTAGTCCAGATAAAATTATTTAACCTTTTTGTGTTATCTGCCTGGATGACTACAAACCTTTTTTCTGAACCATTTTGGCCTTGGTGTCTTCAGGCTGTTTCTGTGAGAAGTGCCGGCCTTCTGGCCTAAAACATTGATTGTTAATCAAGATGATTGATTGTTTTGGACAGATGGGTGTTTGCATGCGTTAGCCTGCTGCTTCTGAGATTCCAACAGGAGGTTGGCTTGAAACACAGCAATGAAGGCTACTTATGGGACAGGGCTGGTTAGCAGGCCACAGACTGATGAAGTTTTCCAGATGGAAGCCGAAACGTTTCAACTAGTCCAGATGAAATGATTTAACATTTTTTGTGTGAACCCCTGAGCAGTTTTGTTGAATAGCCCTGTTCTACATCAAAACTTCAGTCTGGGGTCGGATTACATTTGAAATAACGTCATTACATCAAAGCTAGTTTCAAACATTGTCCCATTATTTTTTTTATTACATATTTAAATATATCTTCACACTTAATAAAATAGGCCTATGAACGCCCATCTGTATACCAGAATCTTGTCTAAAAACAGTTGGACCGGTTTTCATAAACAGATGTTAAAACATTACCAACTATCTTGGTTGTTGCTGAAGTAATACATTTTTTGCCATTTTCATGAACTCACAGTAAACACACCAAATGTGTTGTTTATACAGTATTACCTAGTTTGGGTTGTTATACAGTTTGAAGTGTAACTTTTACAGTTTGAACAGATTCATGTTTAAATCCAGACAGAAACGTGCATACAGAATGTTCACAGTCGTCTTTGGGTCAAACGACCCCGAGGCCTGGTCTAAAACTCAGGCCTGAGGAGTCCTCTTGACTTTTGACTTTGGATTTGTTACACTGTACTTACACATGCAGGAAAGTACTTGCAGCGTATGTAACTAGTATTTACTGGCCACATGCTGAGTTGTATTATGTATTTTTACCAGTATCTATTTTTAATCAAAATTGTAAAGTTTTATAAAAGCAAAGACCTGTTATGTCATCTAGAATAATATGGATTTTATTTAAAAAATACATAAGAAAACGGCATGTGTGTCCAACGGCGCAAGTATTTTAACATGAACAACTATTAAGTCCAATAAAAGGGTCTAAAACTGTTTTGAAACAGGAATTATTTTCTTTTTGACCACTTGAGGGCAGTCCAGGAGTCATGTAATCAGAGTTTCCTGCTTTGGTTGAGATCCTGCAGTGAGGTGGGACATAACATAAAAAGACAGAAGATTGTTAGAACAGTACCAAAGGAAGAGCTCAGCAGTCTTTTCTTTCCTTTTCATTTCACACATTCTTTAGTTGTCACTGTAAATACATAACCTAAAAAAATTAAACGAAAAAGTGAAGTTTTGAAAACCATTTCACTAAAATGTATCAGGAAACTTACAGCAGATGTGAAGTTAAATCAATGAATTATAATGTGAATATTCAAAAATCCATCTGTGTTGTTATTGAGAATCTCTATTTTGAAGCAGAAATGATCAAATATAAACATGTTTAGGATAAAGGAGCAGCTTTCAGCATGTGAAACCAAATGAAAATATGGCAGCCTGGTTTTGCCATTCATATGGAAAATAAAAGATCAAATCCAAGTCCTCATATGAAAATGTGTCTAAATTAACATTTAGCATCTTGTTGTAACGAGAGCTCCGTCATGATTATGACAGCATGTCAGCTTGGTGTAGCATCTCCTTATGATCAGAGACCAAGTCATAATTATGAGATTTATCTCAAACATTAAGATTTTGAACATACTAATGGTTTTACTAATTTTACTAATGTTTTACACATCACCTGTATTTTTAAACTATTGCTCATGTGTTCTTCCAACCACTACCTTTGTTAAAATCATTAATGTGTGATGCCCACACACTTTATAACCTTGAAACCCATTTTGGGGGGTACATGTTTTGCTCATTGTTTGATCGTTTAATCATTTAATTGTTTAAAATCTCTTTTCCAGGAGTGACTTGGCCCATTGCACAAAGCCACATCTGTGACACCTAATATGTTTATTGCTGCTGCACTGGCTGTATCATGTATGTCACTGCCATCATAATCAATTCATCTAAATCAGTGGTTCCCAAACTTTGTTCAATGTTTAACACTTCAGACATCTGGCCTCTCTGGCCAAGTACCCTCCTGTTAAAATGTGTTCATAAACACTGCACATATCAAATAAAAGCTAAAACAACTCAATTTTTCCCCACTAAATGATATTTATTAATAAATATAAGCATTAATAAGCAACACATTTACAGACTGAATCATCCAAACATGTATATACCAGTATTGTAAAACGTTTATGGTGTGATAACAGTTAAATTCACCACAGTTTTAATGAGAAGGGTGTGCTTGGAATGATGCACGCAACTCTATAATGTTTGGCTTAATTTGAGACAGTCTGACTCTTAAATCGTTCTAAACACAAAAGACTTGCTCTGTATTTTGTTTTCATGTTTGTCAGAGATGAGAATCCACTTTCACAAAAGGACATTGTAGCAAAGGGCATCAAAGTCTTTGGCCAGCGCAGGATGTTCTGTGCACAGACCGATCCAGAAATCTGGTAATGGCTTCTGATGTTTTCACAGCCCCAACAAGAAGTTGAGCAAAGGCTGCTTTGGTGAACAAGTGTTCCTTCAGCGAGTCACACCCATAGTCACACCCTTCTACTTTGTTCGTGCAATGATTTTGCAGAACACTAGATGGAAGCATTTGCATGGGTTTAATTTAGTTATGTGAGAAGGTGCCACAGTCCATTTATGTGCGAGTGTAGTCTGGTTCTTTTCACTTTTTTTCTTTCAAATTTTCTTGCGTACCCCCAGGGGTATGAGTACCCCACTTTGGGAAGTACTGATCTAAATGTTACTCACTACATGTAATATGTCACAACCTGTGTATTACAATAGTCTCTTGTTTATTGCGGGGGTTATGTTCTGGATCACCCTGGAATGTGAAAAATCTGGAAAAGTAGCAATGTTATATTGGTTTTTTTTATTTGTATGTACAGTATATTAAGGCTTTAGAAAACCTTCCCACACTCTTGCAATGTTCTAAGCTCTTAAACCTACGTTGTTTTAACAACATGCATACAGTACTGTGTGTGTAGTAGCTACTAACTTACACATCAGCTCTGCAGAACAGCCACAGCTCGGTCCCGGTCTGACTCGGTTCTGTTTCTGCAGACCTACCCTGCAGCGATGAGGCCCACAGTATTCTAAACTCTTAAACCTATGCGAGTTTAACTTCACAGCACTGCAAAATTTCACTCGCCAGCTATGCAGAAACAGCAGCTCGGTTCCGGTCTGGCAGACCTACCCTGCTGGTTCTGCTCTGGTTCTGTGCAGCCGTAAGCACTGAAACATGTTTTGGAGGGGGCCGGACTTTCTATGGACAGCTCAGGACCAGATGGTGGTCTGATCGAGTCCAGATCTGGATGAAAAAAAGTCCCGGTGGGCTCCAAAGAGAACGCTGGGCCTACGGCGGCGCCTCATCGCTTGGAAGTTTTCATGGGCCGGCCAGCAGCTCTCAGATTCAGGTCCAATTCTGCTTCGGTTCTGGTCCGGTTCCCGGTGGGTTACGTGCGGTTCTCTGCATCCGCTGGGCGACAAAGTCACTGTATGAATAAGGACCAAACTTTTTCTGATCCGATCAACATTTTTCCCTCTAGTATTTCAGCAGAGGGTAACAGGGCTTCTGGGCGAAGCCCTGTTGGCTTCTGGGAAATGTAGTCATTCTGAGCAGGGATACAGTGAAGGCTTCCTGAGAGAAAACTACAAAATGGCGGCGCCTGTCGGAAGTATTTTTATTTTTTGTTAACTTTTTACTGGACAGTACAGTATCCAGTACTGTCCCAATCACATGATTAATATTAAAGTTGACAATCATGTGTCGTGTACAATTTTTTTTTTCTCGTGTACAATCTCACTTTGAAAAACTGTGAAAAACAAGCATGTTAGTCTGCCTTCAGGCCCAGGACTCCCCTTGCAAAAGAGATCTGTGATCTCAATGGGATTTACCTGGTTAAATAAATATTAAGAAATAAAGAAAGAGCGAGTCAGCAAAAAAATCGAAGTGCAAAGAAGCGAGGGACTACTGTATACGTAATGTCCATTATATATCGTGCATTCAAGCAACATTGCTCCCTGTGAAACTCTGACTTATACGAATTCATCCTACTTGCATCGTTATATTCGACCATACTGTATTGGACCTTGTAAATACTACAATTGTTTTCATTTTTTGGTACTTTATTTTGTACTTTTATTGCATGCTTTAGTATTTCGCTCTTTTTTTTTTTCTTTGCGAGTCGAATCGGTTCTTTTCATTGTGAACATTTCATTGCATTGTTGACCTTGTGTTAACCTGACAAACTCTTGTAAAAAAAAAAAAAAAAGTTTTTTTTAACTCAAGATTTTTAAAGGTGATGATGACCAGGGTGTCATAAATGGGCTTCCACACAACTGTAGAACCAAAAACCCAAACATTTATTTAAAGGGGTTAACCTTCGCAGCTGAAATGACACCACTAAACTGCAGCTATCAGTCTCAGGTGCTGCTATCAGCTGTCGAGTAAAGACTCTTTCAAGCCGGTGTTTGACCCGACTTTAACGACGGCTGAGGTTTGAGCGCTGCAGAGCGCCTGGAGTAGCTTTCATCTAATTTTGATTCATACTGTGGTGCAACGTTGCTGCTTTATGAAGCACTTTAGATGTATTTATTTATGTCTACGCCCCATTTCTACCAAGGAACATACCTGAAAGTTCAGCCATTTTTATTGCCCCTAAATAAGATTAACTCGACGGAACCGCGTATCTGTTGCTTCAGATAAACTGCACTTAACTTGAGTGGATATCTGCGGGTGATTTGCTACCTGACATTTCCTTCAGCGGGACAGTTTTGTTTTCTCAGAAACTCTTCATCAGACCTCGTGCTTCCTTTCACGACGCGCATCCGAATCTGAGCTGCTTCAAAATCCACGTCAGTGTTACTCTGACATCTTTAGAAGCTCCGGTCGAAATCGTGAAAACAGGAAACGAGTTTAAAATGGTTATTTTTTTTGTGTGTGTGTGTGGTTTGATTGTGAAGACATAAGTTTCTGCTTCACTGTTAAAACAATCAACATGGTTCTTCAGAGAAAAGGCAGGAAGCCGGCAGGTAAAGGAGCCAAGATAAAATGTCCAAAGGGCAAAGATAATTCAGAGGAAGAATTTAAAAAATCTAGAATTCATGAATTAATTATGATTGTGCCTGCCACATGATGCATTCAGCTGTGGAGGTCATCTTGAATTTAAAAAAATGGCCAGTGAGCAGTCAGAGTACGTGTTGGGGATCACTGTCAGGGACTACCACACCAGGTTTTAGCTCATCTTCGCTAAAATTGACTGACACTTTAGTGTTTGGCCAAATCGACTGTGACGTCCATCTTGAATTTTAAACAAAGAACTGACATTTATTAATGTTCAGAGCATGTGTCGGGATTACCATCAGCTACTACCAAAAAAGCAAAAAGCACAGAGTAGTAAAATGTTAGCCAAAATATCTAAATCCTTTAGTCAAAAGCTAAATAAAGTAAAACAGTAGCAATAAGCTAAAAAAATGGATATCTAAAAGCAGTAAAGGGCTTTAACTCTGAAGTAATAAAAGGATAGCTAAATTCTAGAAGATGGAAAAGGTTGCTCAAAGCTAAAAGCAGCCAAAGGTTAGCCAAGCTACATACAGAGAAAACGTGGCTAGAAGTTAAAAGTAACAAAGTCTAACTAATAACAAAATGCCATCTGAAAGCAGCAACGGTCAAACTAGAATCTAAAGTAACAAAAAGGTAGCTAAATGCTAAAAGCAGTATAAGGCTAGTTAAAAACCAGCAAAGCACTGTAGGTAAAAAGAATAAAAGGCTAGCTAAAAGTAGTGCAAGAAGATACAAACAGAGCCAATAAAGGATTCAGATTCTAAGGAGATCAATGTTTTTGAAGGAACCAAAGGGATCCCAATGTATTTTTGGGGCTTTTTCTCTTCAGGAGTCGCCACAGTGAGTCATCCTCCTCCATCTCACTCTGTCCTCTGCATCCTCTGTCCTCACTCAACTACCTCCATGTCCTCTCTTAACTGCATCCATATATCTCCTCTTTGTTTCCTGGCAGCTGCATTTCTAACATCTTTCAATCAATATACCCACCGTCCCTCTTCTGGACATGTCCAAACCATCTCAGTCTGGCATCTCTAACTTTTATTTCCCAGCTGTTCAACCTGTGCTGTACCTCTGATGATCTCATTCCTAATCGTATCCATCCTCGTCACTCCTAAGAACCTCAGCATCTTCATTTCTGCTACTTCAAGTTCTTTCTCCTGTCTTTTTGTCAATGCCACAGTCTCCAGACCATACAGCACAGCTGGTCTCACCACTGTCTTGTAAGCCTTTGTGACCTCTGCTCCTTGTAGCCTCACTGTTCCACCAGTCATTCACACATGGACTCTGTCTTACTACGGCTGACTTTCATTCCTCTTCTGTCAAGTGCATACCTCCACCTCTCCAAGTTCTCTTCCACCTGTTCCCTGTTCTCACCACAGACCAGTGTCATCAGCAAACATCATAGTCCATGGGGATTCAGGACGGACCTGTTAGTCATTTTTTATGAGGAAAATATTTCTTTTTTTTTTTTTTTTTTTTGGCGGGGTGGGGGTGGTATAGAAATTACAAAAAAAAGTCATGCTTCATCTCCGGTGTTAACTGAAATGTTTGATCTAAAAATTTAGCAGAAATTTTATATGAAAAAATGTAATGAAGGGAAAATAAATTAAAAAAAAGGGAGACAGTGTGAAAGCTGCCTCAGTATTTACATGAATAAAATAAGGTATTTGGAGGTGAATAATCAACGAAGTGTCACTTTTCATGCATTTCTATGCAGGCACCAAACAAAACCATGAACCACATAAGTCCTTGTTTCTTTCTTCATGTGAACAAAAATTAAATTTTGATTTTCATTGTAGTTTTGTTTTACTGAAACTCAGTTGTCTATATTGTACATTTTAAAGCTTTGTGAAATTCCTTGAGTGGGTTTGAGTGCTTTTATCTCAGAGTTTTATGTCTTTATGAGGACGTTAAAATCCTCATAAACTACCAGATGCAATACAGGAAGTACCTGTAATAAAATAAGATTGTACAAAATCTTGGATTAAAAAAAAACTGATCACTTAGAAAGGATGCCAAAATGAGTCAAGTGTAATACTTATACAGTAACTAAACATTAACCAATAAACATCCTGCATTATGACAGTTTTTCCATGTAGGTAATTTACATCCACTAAAAACTAACTCATTACCTAGAATTACTCTTTCATAGACAATAATTGTTGATTAAAGCCGTGATTCAAACTATCAAAGTCTTTGGAGCCACACGAAATTACTCAAATTAAGATTTAAGTTTAGTACAATATATATGCATTTATTTATTATTTATTTATTTATGATGTACAGACACTTTACAAAAAATTAGAATATCATGGAAAAGTTGTTTGACTTTCATAATTCCATTCAAAAAGTTAATCTTTAATAGACGATAGATTCAGGGCCCACAATTAAAACGTGTTTATTTTTTACATAATTTGGGCTTCCAGCTCATGAAGCCCACAAAAACAGGATTAAAAAAAAAAAGACAATACTGTGAAGACATCATCCCACACTACTCAGTTTATGCAGAAAAAATAAATTAGGATCACAACAAAACAATTAAAATATGGTACTTTCAAAATGACATGTTAATCTTCAGTACTTTGTTGAGAATCTCTTTGCCTTATTCACTGCCTCGATGCGACGTGGCATTGAGGCAATAGCTTGTGGCATTAACTGGGAGTTCTGGAAGTCCAGATTTCCTTGATGCTGTCAGCTCTTCTTTGTTGTTGAGTCTGGTGCCCCTCATGTTCCTCTTGAGAACACCTCATATCTCAATGGGGTTTAGGTCCGGGAGTTGACTGGCCAGTCAAGCACAGTGGCATGGGCATCAAATCAGGTTTTGGTGCTTCTGGCAGCATGTGCAGGGGCCAGGTCCTGCTGGAAGATGACATCTACATCTCCATAAAGCTCCTCAGCAGAAGGACTCATGAAGTCCTCTTAAACATTCTGGTAGACATGACCGTGGATTTGACATTGCACCCCAAATCATGACGGACTGTGGATATTTCACACTGGACCTCAAGCAGTATGGGTTCTCTTCCTCACCCTTCTTCCTCCAAACCTTTGGACCTTGATTTCTGAATGAAAGACACTTAACGTTCATCGGCAAAGAGGACCGAGGATCCTGACAGTTGTAGTCCATCTCCCTGATGCATCTGAACGTGGTGGTTTTTGAAGCTGTGACTCCACCTCATTCCACTCTCTGCCAGATTCTGGAATCTTCTCTGGTTGATAATCCGCTAAAGCCCATGGTCATCTGTTTTGCTGGTGCATCTTCTCCTGCCACACTTTGACCTTCCACTAGACTTTTCATTGATATGCTTGGACACAGCACTCTGTGAACAGCCACCATCCTTAGCTATGAACTTTTCTGGCTCACCCATCCTATGGAGGGATCAATGATGGTCTTCTGGCCAGTTATGTCTGCAGTCTTCCCCATATTGAACCAAACTGAAGCAATTTAATGACACCAAGGGAAACCTGTGCAGGTGCTTTGACGTTAGTAGATGATTAGTGTGTCAGACTCAGTTTAAATCATTCATGTCCTGCAAAAATTGGGCTGATTCCTCCACAGTATTTTAATTTTTTGAATTCCTGTTTTTGTGGGTTTTATGAGCAGTTATGTAAAAATAAACAAATAAATACTTGAAACTGTTTAAATTGTGGACCCTTAATCTATCATCTATTAAAAATCAACTTTTTGAATGGAATTATGGAAGTTAAACAACTTTTCCATGATATTCTAATTGTTTGGAAAGGGTCTGTACATACATTTACACAGACGGGTCGATAAGCTGTGGAGCTAATGTGAAAGATGAGTCATTTCTGCATTCTCCTCTCTATGAACGTGTTTTGTTTAATATTAAGAGCTGAACTTCACATAATGTACAAATTTAACATTAAAGCTGAACTGAACTCCCACTGGCACGATCTATCATTTACCCAGAATGCATTGCAAAATAAATAAAATAGCTGTTTGTGTCATTTACTTAAAAAATATTGTAAAACTCAAAAACCTACATTATTTTTATGATCTTTTATTGCTGAAGTGATTGTTTACCAAATAAGACCTACTTCCAACTAGTCTGAGACCCTTGTAAGTTTTTTAACTTGAGTTACTGTCTTCATTCCTGTGTCCAGTTCAGACGACCACAAATCCTCATTTTGGACCATTTTAAAACCAAAGTGCTACATGAAATCTTGGTTATGTTTTTTTACACTTGTGGTCCAACAGTCAGTTAAAGGTGATGACTGTGGTTTAATGTCAGGAACTCCTAAAGTGGACTACAGCAAAAGTATTTTCTGCCGCACATAAACCCTAAAAGTTCACGTTCTCTCAAACTAAACCAAGTTTGAAGAACATCTCAGAATCAATATGTACTTTGTCATTCTAAACCACACAGAAACTAAACTCCACAGATTAAATGAAAGTGACATTTCGTGAAGGAATGCTTATCGCCTGCCACCTAGCATGCCAGAGTTTTAAGCAAAGACGTTGCGCAATCTGTTAGCACGTAAAATATGTGACGAAGACGACGCTCGGCTACAATCAAACCACATTTTAGCTTTTATCTGTAAAACCGGCTGATTTAAGAGATAAATATTTATAATTATTCAGCTGCAGTTGGAGATCAAGTAGCGTTTCATCGGAATCTGCCCACTGATTCAGTAAATATTTTGCTAACAGACAAACACGCACGTCCACAAGAACATAGATCACATCAGCATTGGAATCCTGAGATAAAATGTGTGCAACTAAAAAGCTGAAAAAAGATAGTACAATCGAAATAAAAGTGTCGTTGAAAATGTTTCACAGTAACACGAATATTGAAAATGTGGTTACAACAAAGTACTCTCTCATAAAACTGAATTAAAAAAAAAGTTCACATTCGATTCATACCGATGACGCACCGCGTTCTAATCTGTCCTACTCCCAGTCAAAGTCCTGCTCCCACCCCAGTGCCGCAAACGTGACGATATCTAATGGACTAATGGGGTCAAAGGAGAGCCATAAACATGAAATATATATTATATACACATATACACACACACACATATATATATATATATATATATATATATATACAGTATATATAATATTTTTAATATTTACAACATAACATTAGTCCTAAAACTGGTTTCCATTTTGATGAGGACAAGATCTCAGAGTTTAACGATAATCAGGAATAAAAAGCTTTCAGTGATAAAACACAGTGTGATCTGGTGTTTTACCAGATTTTGAGGCAGGTTATTTTAGGCCAGAATATAATTACTGTTAATATAATAATGAATATGTGTATAGTAAATGTATAAACAAAGGTTTATGATCTATATAGATTATTAGGCAATGGCAAATGGGCAATACTGCCTTGTTTAAATCTGTGTGTGTCTGTCTGTTAGTAAAATATCACATAAACCACTTGATAGATTTTAATTTTCAGGAAGTGTTTAGTTGATGTTTTTGTACGGCTCGTTAGGTTTTGGAGCTGATCTGATTCAAGATGGCTGACAAAGCGGACAAAATTTACAAAACTTAAAAATAGCTATGGCTCAGTAAAGTTTATGGACATTTAAATTAAATGTGATGTGGTGGTAGCTGAGCATCTTCCCCAACACATATCTTTAGCACAACATGTTGCACAAAATCTTGAATTAAAACCTTAACATTAACTGGTTAGTTCTGTTTATTGGCAGAATTTCTCATGAACCACTGGACGGATTTCAAAGAGATTCTCAGAGTTGTTACTGGAAGTACGGCTACAAACATTTAGGTTTTGGAGTCAACTTGATTTAAGATGGCCGCCACAGCTAGTCTAACATAGTTTAAAAAACATAGCTATACTGTACTATAATCGTTTTTACAGCTACGGAGCTAACATGTGGTGTGGTAGTAGCTGAGAGTAATTCAAAACAGAAAAGTTCATGTACTCCATCCTTTCTGAGGATATGATCTTAGTTTAAAACTGACAGGACATTCTTTTTAAGGAATGTGTAGGAGGTATGAAAGCCTCAGACGTTTGGACAAACTTCCATATACACCCCTAATTCATGGGCATACAGTATATGTTTATGTTAAAAATGAAAATATTAAAGCGTTATAAAAGCATGTACCGGTATATTAGATTTATATTTGGGTTGAGACAAATTAAAGTGTAAACTCAAATTCAGTTGACTGTCAATTTCAGCAGTTCTCGGAAAAGAAAAAGTTTTATTTGTTGTGTTTGACTGAGAGGACCTGAGGTTTGAGAAACAAACAGCCTCTGTAGTCAAAACTCAGGTGTGTCAAAACAGAGAAGCATGCAGGACAGTGACCCTCGAACACCTGGACCAGGCAGCATCAGGCCAGCGAGGTGAAGCCTTTTGAAAACCGCCCTTACCTGAAAAAGACGAGTCACTTTTTACTGGTAAAACACTTGAATCCTGCAACGCTCTTGAGTCAAAATCAACAAACAGGATTAAAATTACTCTCAGACCCCTGGTGCAACAATAACCATTTAAACATTTAATTAACATTTTCATAAAAATTAAATAATAAAAGTATGATATTGTCCTAAATTGTAGTATAGCAGTATAAAAAATAGAAGGAAAGTGACATGTACATTAAGGCTAGTAATATATA
>JARVLU010000324.1:5875895-5900112 GCA_031762415.1 Simpsonichthys santanae
TAAAATGCTGCATAAAAAAGGCAACGAACTGCGCAATGACGTCACTGGGGGTGGCGCCATAAGTACGGAGCGCCGTAGGTTGATGGCGCCGTAGGTCGGGGACAACCTGTACTGTATATACTATATACTGTATGTACACACGCACGCATATGCGCACATGCAAACACACAAAATGGTAAATGGAGCTTGCTTATATAGTGCTTTCCAGCCCCCTATGAGGGGCCCCAGAGCGCTTCATATTACCAGTACCAGTCATCCACCCATTCATGCACACATTCATACACCGGTAGCGGTAGGCTGCCATGCAAGGTGCCAGCCAGTCCTACCGAGAGCAACTCGGGGTTAAGTGTCTTGCCCAGGGGCACATCAAGGTAATGCAGTGACCGGGGATCGAACCCGGGACCTTCTGGTCCTGAGCCGGCTGCCCTGCCTCTACACTATCTCGGCCCCTCAAAGATGGCTACCAACTTGCATTTGGATGTGTCAACTTAATTTTTGACAGTGACCTTTCTTACGCCAAGATGTAGCCACACACCAAAATGGAGGTTGGCACATTGCTTATATTTTACGTTATCCAGCTCACAAGACAGATGGACAAAAAGGGTATTTCCAAGTCTCCTCTTTGCTTCATGATGGTGGATAAAAGAGGAGTCCATGATCTTTAAGAAGCCTTCAGACAGGTATGAGCCTTCAGTTCCATGAAAGTCACACAGGAAAAATACATACTCGTGTTAACTGTTTTACAGTAGTCCCTCGTTTATCACGGGGGATCCGTACCCTGAAGCCCCATGATAAGTGAAAAACTGCGATGTAGGAATAGTAGTACAAGTAGTAAGTAGTGATTTATTTTAGTATTACTGTATATAAATGTATATATTTTAAAGCGTTTTAAACCCTTCCCACACTTGTGCAATATTCTAAACAATGTTTCTAAACTCTAACCTCTCTAAAAGAGCACAGAATGTCATGAGTTTAGCTCCCTTCCTTCTCTGCTCTTTGCCACCTGCAAGCACTTTTGGCCATGCCCACTTCTATGCGCTGCATGGAGAACAGCTGATCAGCTGCAGCAGTAAGTTTTTCCTGCAGCATGGGCTGCACAAAAGTGCAGGAGCAGCTTTTTCTGCAGCACTGGGCTTCATACAGGTGCAGCAGGTGCTAAAATAATTTTAAATAATTTTTTAAAAATAAAAATTTCATGACGATCGTGCGGCTCATCCATTAATCAGCCAATTCTGTATCATGGCCAATCTTAGTTTGAAAAATCGTGAGAGAGTCCATGATAAACAAACCACAAAGTAGCAAGGGACTACTGTATACAGTACACATTACAATGTGCTCAAGATATTTTGAACAACTATTTCCGAAAATGTTACGTCGTGTGTTAAATAAACAGCTAAATAGAATTATTTTTGTCTTTCCAGAGGAACTTAAGCCTCGTTTGGCTGTTGACCAGTCCAGATGGTGACACAAATACAAGACAGCCACCTCTCCTATGGGTCAAAGCTGGACCCCAGCCAGGGCTGTCAGAAAGATGGACTACTGTACTGTGAAGAATTATCGTTTTTAGGAAAGTAATATACAATCTTCCTGTGTGCACACAAAGTGGTGTTTGTCACAAAAAAATTACACTTTCTCTTGATATTTAGTACAGAAGCTTACAGAAAATATTCACTTTATGCATTCTCTCACACACAAATACACACAAACACTGCACCAAGGTGACACTTCTCTTCAGCTCATTAGGAGGCATCTAGACATGTATGCTGTCATGGTTGTCTCCCAAAATATCTCAAAGATACTTCATCTGGCAAACCAGCTGTTTCGCTCGAGGGTGGCTCAAGGCAAGATACACTCTGAAATTTAATTTTTAAGTTGACCCAGGAAAGGCAGCTTTATTTGTATGGCACAATTCCACAGCAGGAAAACCAAAACAGTAGTAAACAAAGACACAGCAGGTGCAAAGGAGGAGTAAAAAAAAAAAAAAGTTTATAAAGACGTTCAAATTATAAAATGTCCTAAATCTAGGAAATCAAAAGCAATATTTTTATGAGAGCCAGAATAAAGTAATGAAGAAGTCACAGAGCAGCATACAATAATGATCTGCAGCAGCAACTAAGAGGCTCTTTAACCTCGTTATAAAGGAGGTCAGAGTTGGAGCGGTCCTGCATGTCTCAGAGTTTGTTCCAAATATTTGGTGCTTAAAAGCCTGAATGCAGATTCTGCATGTTTGCTTCTGACTCTAGGGGACAAATCAGATTTGATCCTGATGACCTCAAAGGTCTCAATGGTTGCAGCAGAATATCAGATGTATTTTGGACCCAGACCGTTTAGTGTTTTGACCTCAGAGCTGGACTGATGTGAGCATCCCTCTTCGTCTTTGTGAGAAATCAAGATCCTGCTGAGAAATCAGTTCTCTAATTTTAGTTATTTTGTTTCAGATGGTAGCAGGTTGTCTTTGTATATGTCTCGATTTTTGTTTTTTGTTTTGACTGCTCAAGTCCGAGTCCATCAAGGTTTCAGGCTGTATGGGAGCTTTTCAGCCTCACAGATCACAGATGTGATTTAATCTTTCCTCTTTCTAAACATTACTTCAGTTTTGTCTGTGTTGAGCTAAAAAAAATAAAAAATAAAAAATAAAAAAAAAAACCAGCAACAGACGAGTCATCAAGTTACTTCAGCAAAAAATAATCATCCAAGGAGAATCCTGCAGATTACAGATGGCCATTTCACATGGTTGCTGTTTGACTTTATTATGCTTTGCTGTTTAGTCTGTTAAAAATACCAACTTATTACAAATAAAATAGTTTCACACCTCAAAGTATGTAAATATTTTCCATTTGTTCTATTTAAAATTAAATAATTTATAAAAGGTTGGGCAGCTAACACTGGTTATTTAACCTAAAGAAAGTATATGATTAATAAAAATACTACTTTATAGTTAGCTGAAAACAATCTTAATATTTCCAGATAGATAGGCGTTTAGATTTTTTAACAATAAATCTGATAGTAAAAAAATAATCCAAATATTTGGAAACGTGAGGAGAAGTCAACACTCCTAAAACTTTTCCTAGCATTTGGCTGCAATAAGAGGAGGGAAGGGGAAAAAGACCCTTGAACAGCTTTGCTTTTAGAAATATTATAATATTCTGACTTTCCTGAGAATTATGAATTTCACAATATTAGAATTTTGAGGTTAAAGTTAGAATTCTGACTTTAATCTTTGAGAAACAAAAACAAACAAACATTGATGGCATGAATCCTCTTATGTATAAAACAGACTGTTGATTAATTAATATCTTTTAAAACTTTCTACTGTAGACAGAAAAATATTTTTGAGAGGAAAAAAAGTGTGCTAATTTTCATAAACTCCTTCAAGTATGGAGGTGGATTATTCGCACTTCAAACGTACATTTTAAATACAAAAGCTGCTCTCAAGATGTGTTACTTGCCAAGTAAGTGTTACAAGTACTGAAACATTTGATTCAGACTCTCCTCCTAAACTGAAATTGAAAGAGATGAAAACAATAAATCTTTGTGTCATTTTACTTTGTAATCAAAGAATTGTATACATGCATTCTGACTAGGGGTGCACCTAGTCAGAATTAAAATTAAGGAAATCGGAAATCGGCCAATGCTTACATGAGAAACCGATTTTACAGATTATTTTAGTTTTAACAACAATTGTCTAAACTTGATATATATTTCAGAGCACTACCTTGTGACCAGTTAAAGCAAGTTTGTATTGTTTCTAGAATATTGTTAAAGGATCTGTTTTTCAACAAAATAAGATTGAAATTTGAAGGTGCATTGTGACCTTACAACATCTAACAGTGTTGCTTATAAAACAAAATCGGTATCGGCCAAAATCGGAATCGGCAGGTCAGACTTTGTAGAAATCGGTGATCGGTGATCGGCCAAAAAACTGCAATCGGTGCACCCCTAATATATATATATGTTTCTGTTCAGTGCTCTGAGACAACTTCTGTTGAGACTTGTGGCTACTGTATATAAATAAACTGAACTGAATCATGTTGGAACCTCTGAGTCCTTCAGAAGTCTTCAACTTGTCCAAAATGTTGAATTCAATCTAAACTTATTGTTTGTTTATAAAGCTCTTTACGGCCTTGTCCCACCTTATTTAGCTCATTAATAGCGTTCCATGAGCATAAATGGACTTTGGACTCAACTTATACATTTCTACTATTTGTTCGAAGGTCCAAATCCAAATGTTGATGTGACTGGGCCTTTTCAGTCGCCTATGAACTACATTCACTAAAAACCATCTGTCCATGATTCCCGAGTGCCACTGTCCTGCATGTTTTAGTTTAGTCGAGGACCAGGATTGGTGCACCGCTGGGCTATAATAAATGCTGATTGTGTGATTGACATCTGAGGTCGCCCGATCCAGAATTAGCACAAGATGGAATCGAACGTGTTGACTTTGCTTGAACAAACAACGTGCACTGAAACAGCAACGAACGAACCATCTGGGCTGATTCTGTTGCAATAAAGATGAATCTAGGTTGTAGTTAGAGTGATTGTGATGAAAATGGAAGCTTATCAGCTGGAAGAGGGCTGTTTTTGAGGGAAGAGTTGGCACTTTGTGTCTGCATCATGTACAAGGTGAGCTGCTGCTGGTGGTCGTGCGTTTTCAGCTACAGCCTGCTGGACAGAGCTGAACAAACAGAAGGTGGTTACCGTGTTTTATCAGCTCCTGCTGCCTCCATTTTCACTGTTTCCAGCCGCAGGTGTTGACAAACGATCACGACTTAAGGTTCAAAAGCTGCTAAATTGTCCTTCTTTGGTGAGTACGAATCTGTACATATCTACAAACTGAAATTAGTGGCACTTCCTTTGCACCAAAGTTTGAGTATTACTAAATAAATCTGACCCAACGCGTCTTGGTTAGGGTAAAAAAAAAAAATCTGCTTTGAAGAATTTACATTGATGGATTCGGCTTCTCTTTTCTTGCGTATTGTCAATAAATGAGCAGTAAAGAGTTGGTTGTATTAACCAAATAGTGAACATGTGATATATGACAGAATGGTTCAGCCAGCTGGGAGGGATGGTAACGACGGGGTTGTGTGATAACAGGGTCATAAAAAGGTTAATATAGTCTGCTCTACAGGAACAGAGAAAATCATCATCCACAGCCTCTCAGGTAAGTAGCTGAGCTCTCCTCCCGACATCCATGACTAATATTTTTTATTTTTCAGCACTGTTTCCTGATAATCGTCGTTGCCACAGCTCTGTTTCAGTCCAATGTTTGCTTCTGTGTTTATTATTACAATTCAAATAAATAATGTGTTATTCTTATTAATATCATTATCATTGTGTTTGATCTCAGCTGATACGAGCCGAAATTTATCAAATTTTCTTTTAAAAGTACCACAGATATATGACATGTTTTTAAAAATCATAAATGTTAGAGCTACAGAGTCATTCATTCTGGAACGGTGACGTAAATTTCATCAAATAGATGGTAAAGTCAACAAAGTAGGCACAATTTACTCACAATAATTTGTATTTTAGATTCAGAAACAATGTTTGGGCAATAATTAGCATGTTTAAAGTTTAATTTGTAACTCATAAATAAGAAAGCACATACATCCTTGTATAAATGTTAGTGCAATATCATAAAAATGTATGACTCTTTATGTGTGTGATTTTAATTTTTTAATATTTGCTATGTGTCTCTCCAGCAGCACGGATTAATACTCCAAATCTGTAAAGATGAATCTTCTCGTAGCGACTCTTTGCCTTCTTTGTTCAGGTAAAAACTTTTATTTTTACTCTTCTATTCATTCCACGTGTTAAACTCTAAACTAAACTCAAAGTTTGACAGCCGAGTACATTTTTGAAACAGTTACATTGGTTTATTAATTGTTTGACCGACGACGCCTCGATTTAGAGTGAAAGTACATTCTGTGCAATAAACTGCGAGACGGCGACGGAAAAATAAATATTTGACGACGCGGCTGTAAATTTCCCCTTAATGCCATGACAACTAAAAAGATATTAATTTAAGCTCACTTCAAATGCTTAGAAATCCTTTGATAAAACCTCAACTTCTCTACAGGCTTTTTGTTTTGTGTTTGAGACGAGGCAACAAATATAATCTGGATTATTTGACATAATTCCGATCCACGCCACCGTGTTGAACTTTACTTCTATTTATAGTGACATTGAAAAAAATAAAGGGAAAACCTTAGTCTTGGGTGGAATAACGGTGTGGATGTATGATGGAGTGTGTTTTAATGGATGTGACCAAAGGTTGACTGAAGTCATAAACTGAGGTGTTGAAACTGTTTGAAAAAAAGGGCAGTTTGCAGTAACTGTTCTGTTTTTACTTTAAAGGAACCTAAATCCAAGTTAAATTAATTTATAATGCACAATGAAAACAGCAGCTGTTACAGAAGTGATTCACAATAAGATCAAGGCATGAGAACAAAAAGTTATTAAAAGCATCAAAAATAGAAACATAGAAACACAAAGACAATGAGAAACAATGAAATATTAAATTAAATCACACCGTGTGAAACGTCAGTGAAAACAGTGTTTGTAGGAGAGACTTAAAAGCAGGAGGTGGGAGTGGTGGCGCAGGAGCTTCTTAAGTTTTTTTTTTTTTTTTTTTGGTATTCTGCCAATTTTAGCCTTTTTTCTGCCATTTTAATTGCTAATTTTCATCTTTTGTGCTTCTTTCTAATCTCAACTTGATTCTCCTTTCAGCCCTTTTTGTTAATTTCGACTATATTTGCTTGTACTGCTACTTTTAAGCAAATTTAAGCTTTTTGTACTCTTCTCAGCTTTTTCTGCTCTTTCAGCTTGTTTCTGCTAATTCTAGCTTTTTGAAGGGGTTTTACAGTTACTTTTTCTGCTAATTTCAGCTATTTTTTTTCTCTTTTTCAGCATTTTTGGCAGCTTTCAGCAAATGTCCAGTTTCAGCTAGTTTCAGCTACTTCGGCAGCTTTCAGTAAAAATCATTCACCAAAAAGCGTTCACGCCGCATTTTCACAGGAAATGTGATTTGTCAAGTTGTTTGCAACAAATGCTCGTTTGAGGCTGTTTTTTCAGTCTGTTTCTGCCTGTCTTTCTTTGTGCTGTAGTGAAATGAGAGGCCCGGGCTTGTAGTTACCACGGTGACCATACTGAGCCACCGACATTTTTTAATTTGGGTTTCATTTACTCTTGTGGTGTATCAAATTGTAGGCCTGTTTGTCTTAGCCCAGACCTCGTAGGT
Organism: Simpsonichthys santanae; assembly: GCA_031762415.1. Taxonomy (NCBI): domain Eukaryota; kingdom Metazoa; phylum Chordata; class Actinopteri; order Cyprinodontiformes; family Rivulidae; genus Simpsonichthys; species Simpsonichthys santanae. The sequence goes on from JARVLU010000324.1 coordinate 5,883,136, forward strand.
GCACTGGCCCTTCAGAAGATAACCATGTTCTCGTTGAATGTTCTTACAGAACGTTCTCGTTCTTCTGCTTTAAATATTTTTCTTTGTGTTGATTCAGTAACTGTGTGTGGAGCAGAAGAGGGCAGCTCAACTGCTGTCACCCCCACGTCAACTCCACGTGTCACTGGTCCAATAAGCAGCACAGGAACAACTGGGACACCTGGTACTGGTACTACTAGTGGAACCGCTACAGGAGCTACTGGTGGATCAACTACAGGAGCTACTGGTGGATCAACTACAGGAGCTACTGGTGGATCAACTACAGGAGCTACTAGTGCAAACGTTACAGATTCTACTGGTGGAAACGCCACAGAACCAAGTCATCCCCCTCCAGAACCTTCAACAGGAGGTCTGTCAGGAGGAGCCATAGCAGGCATCACTATCGGCACCATCGCCGGAGTTGGTCTGCTGGGTGAGTCCAGGAACACAACACAACCATCACAGAACATCTGACCAACGTCAGCTGACCAAGAAGTGGAAAACACTGCAGTCTGGTCCTTGACTGGTCTCTGAATAAATCCAAAAATATTTATTCAAATAAAAGTCAGGCAAGAACAAGAGACACGTTCAGAGTTACTCAAAAACATGTTACTGTCAGAAGAAAGAAATTTAAAAACTTTGTTTCTTAATCTTTTAAAAAAATTAACTTAAAAGCAAGCCCTGAAACATTCATCCATGCATCCATCCATCTATCCATCCATCCATCTATCTATCTAAAGAATAGCAAAATGAAATGAAGGCTTGCAAGATGATCAGAAGTCTTGCTAGATCAGCTAAAGATGACTTAAATGAACTTAAGTTTAGCTTGATGAGCAGAAGGCTAGCTAAATGAACCAAAATACTTGCTCAATGAGCTAAAGGATATATAGCTAGATTAACTGAAGTGTGGATAGATAAGCTAAAGAATGAGATGAACTGAGACAAACTAAAAGAGCCAAATAATAGCTAAATTAACTAAAGTCTAGCTAGATTAAATGAAGTCCAGCAAGATGTGCTCAGGGTTACCTATAAGTGTCAGTCCATTTAGCTCAGTTAAATATTCCATGGATAAACTAAAGGTTAGCTAGATGAGGAGAAAGGTTTGCTAGATGAGCTAAAGAATAGTTAGATGAGCAGAAATTCAATTAGATGAGCTAAGGGTTACCTAAATTAGCATTACAATACATTGTTACTTTTTAAACTCCGTTGTTCTTGCAGGTGGGGGAATCTACGGTCTACTGAAGTACACCAACAAGATCTGAGGCCGGCTCTCACCAACCAACCATGGACTCAAATAATCATACGTTTTAAGCTGAAACTGTTCCCGTCTCAGCTTCAGACCTGATCCTGAACTGGCCAAATGGACCCTGCAGTGTTTTTGTCTGAAAGGCCCAGATCTGAATAAAACTGGATTCCTTGATGATGACGCTCCCGGGCCAAGAGGACGGCAAAAACCAACTGTATCATGATGACTGGTCTGACTGGAACCAAGATGATAAATTTAAGCTGATTAGTACTTTCTTACTTTTTCATATTTGTATTTACTGGCAGGTATTCAGTGGAGTTAGATCATTCTGATTTTGGAAGATGTAATCTCTCTGTAGCGTGTCTGGTCCAAATAATTAACATTTAGAGATAGTTTGCACAAATTAACATTTCTGCTTCTTTCCAGCCTTTAGAGATGTTGCTGCACCTGAAAATGTTTCACAGTTACAGATGTTAGATTTTAAAGGTGCAATTCCCCAAACTTTTCTCCTTCAGCATGAGGAAAAACATATTTTATTTACCGTACACTCACAGCGTTAGACTGATGAGGTTTAACGTTTTCACAGCAAATACAGGTTTATATTTCACATGTAAAATAAAGAAAATGGACCAATTAAAATAATTTGTCTTCTTTTTGCCCCTTGTCACAGAGCGATACAGGGAAATTGGAAATAATCTCTGTTTGTCTGTCCATTGGAAATAATCTCTGTTTGTCTGTCCACGAATGTTATACGATGAATAATTTGAAAACCAAATGAGGTACAAACTTCAATTTTAGTGTGTGGCTGCATCCATGTATAAGAAAGATCATTTTTTCAAATACGGCTGCCATGTCAAAATCCAAGATGGCTGCCAGGCCATTCCCATCACTTGAGGAAACTATACTTTCTAGTTTTTATATTGCTTAAAAGTTTCTCAAATGAAACAAATTTCTCAAATGGTGACCAAAGATTATTCTATGGTGGCCAAGTTAAATACATAGAGATCTAAATCTCTTCAGTATATTTTTCGGCACGAAACGCATTCTGCAATTTTTAAGCTGCTGCAGCCATTCATGCATTAAAACATTCAGCTCACTCAGGACATTCCTGCTCTGAGTTTTGGTATTTGTGCAATTTTTACTTTTTGAAATATTTAGCCTTTTTGGCCACGTTTGTCTAACTGAAAACCAATGGAGATCTCTTGACGTCCAAACGCTTTGTGCTGTTTAAAACCTTTTACTGCTAATTTCAGATTTTCTGCTAATTATTTTTTAGCTTTCCTTGTTTGTTTTTCAGCTTCTTTCTGCCAAGTTCAGCCTTTTCAGCTACTTTTTCGATATTCTGCTACTTTGAACTTTTTTGCCATGCATTCTAGATTTTGTACTTTGCTTCTTTCTAATGTCAACTTGATGCTCCTTCAAACCTTTTTGTTCATTTGAGCTTTTTGCTTAATTTTAGCTACTTTTTAAAAACTAATTTTAGCATATTTCTGCTCGTTTCAGTTTCTTTTGCTAATTTCATTATTTTTCTAAATTATTCAGCAACTCTGCCTATTTCAACTTAGTCTGCTCATTGTTGCAACCTTTCTACTGTACTCAGCATTTATACTCATTTTCTGTCAAATTCAGCTCCCATGATGAAAACTTTTCAGCCTGATTTCAACTTCTTTAGCAGCTATCAGCAAATATAATTCACATTCAACCATATTGTCACAAGAAATGTCATTTCTCTGTAGTTTAAATCAAAATTGTCAAACACCCTGTATTTGACAACATAACAAATCTCTTGTATTTGTGTTCTGACTTTTGGTTTGTAGGATTTGAAGTATCCCCTACACGACACCCCTCCATTAAAACATTTCTGAAGGCTCCACTGTGTTCAGAGGTTTGAAGTCTGGTCCTGTTAAAAAATAAACAAATAAATAAAAAGATCCAGAGGATTGTTGTAAAGAGCTTTTTACCAAACTTCGGTTTTGAGAAATAGTGTCAAGCTTTGTTTTTGGACCCATAAATGCAGTCTTGACACAAGGAGTTGAAGAATAACTAAAACTTTATTGAATGGAACAAAAGAAATGCTCACCTGGTCTGTTTGGTTGTGAGAAACAGAAGGATAAGGTGGGACTGATGGGAAAAGTGGCTGCAGCTGTGACTAATGACACCTGGAGCAGGTGTGAGTGGGCGGGGCTAGACCAAGGAGCAGAGGCTGACTGTGGAAAAGTGCTGGAAGAAGTGGCTGAATGCACAGAGGAACACAGGGGAACATGGAGGAACATGATGGAACACAGATTAACGCAGAGGAGCATAGAGGTTATCTGAGGAATACTGTATATAGAAACAGAAGAAGACAGGAACATAATAGAGGAACACTAAGGAACATGGAAGAACACAGGGAACATAGTGGAACACAGATTAGCACAGAGCAACATAGAGGTACACTGAGGAATATATAGAAACAGAAGAACACAGAGGAACATAGAGAACACAGAGTAACAGAGTAACAGAGTAACACTGAGGAACACTAAGGAACATAGTGGAACACAGAGCAACATAGTAGAATACTCAAAGGAACATAGATTTATACTGAGAAACATCCAGGAACAGAGGAACACAGGGAACATAGAGGAACACTGTGGAGCACATAGTGGAACACAAAGGAACATATAGTAACAGGAACAGAGGAAACAGAGGAAACACTGTGGAAAAATAAGGAACACATAGCAACACAGTGGAACATACAGTAGAGGAACACAGGGGAACATACAGTAGTGGAACACAGGGGAACATACAGTAGTGGAACACAGGGGAACATACAGTAGAGGAACACAGGGGAACATACAGTAGTGGAACACAGGGGAACGCAGGAACATAGAGGAACACAAACAGAACACAAGGAGACAAACCAACACAAACTTGATACTGAAAACACAAAAACTGTCCCAAAAACAGCCAGAGAATGTGACTAGATGTCCACGTCTGATCAGAATGATCAGCTAACAGCTAGAACAGTTCTCTGGTTATTCACTAGCAGAACCAGCAGCAGCAGCCAGCTGTAGCACATCCAGCAGGGAGGTCATAATTTCTCTGTAAAACTGATTAGAGGTTTGGATCAAATCAGTCACATGTTAGAGACTGAACTGGTTTTAAGATGCCAGGAAATCCACTTTGGTCCCAGACACTCATGGACCAGCTATCAGAACAGGTCCCAGTACAGGATAGACCACCAGACCACAGGAGATCATCACCAGCTCCCCACAATAAAGCAGGTGGACAGTTGATACAATTTCACACTGATTAATTAACCAGAACATTATGACTATGGTCTTACATCTTTTGCTGAAACAACATCCCTGAGCCCTGATCAGAAACCAGAGGGTCTTAATTTGATACAGATTGTTTATTATCCAACAGCTGTTGTGTCAGACACTGAGCTGTGGTACATCCCTAAAGTCCTGTTATATTACCCGACCACTCATGGGTCACATCAGACAGGAACTCAGTTGTAACAAGAAACAATGAGGAAGTTTCTGTCTGTATTTTTATAGTCTGACAAGAAATTGTTTCCCCTTTACCTCCTACTTCCTGCTCAGTGTCAGCTAAATATAGTATTTCCAGTGATCTAACAAGGTTGAGTTAGGTGCTCCCGATGGGTTCTTCTTTTTTTTTTTTTTAAACTGTTTTGTCTTTAACCCAAAGACCTTCTGTTTGAGGAGCTGCAGTCAAACTCAGTCTCAGGTGACAGTTGTTCACATGCAAAAGGAGGACCATCAGCCTATAACGACCTGTGCCCTGTTAGTGCCCTGACGGCCGCTTGCTATTCACAGAGGGCTGAGTGATACTCGCAACAACAGCATTGTATAAGGTGGACAGTTGGACACAGAGGCGTCTGTCCAGTTGTCCCCCTCATAACGCTGTTATTGCAATTTCAACGAAGAAAAGCCCGTCCAGAGGACCGGACTCAACCTTGTTCGATTTATTTACCTGGATTATTGAGCATGCATCAGGAAATATCAGTGATAACTTTCTGAATGTTTCTTTACAGGCAGGGCTGATTCCAATATTTATCCTCAAAGCACTCAGATTATGTGTTGGGGATGACCACCAGCTACTACCACACCAAGTCTTGTCTGAATATCTGCAAAGTAAACTGAGTTTTGGATATTTTTTGTGTTAGCTCAGCCTTAATTGGGTTGACTCTTATAATGAATCGGTTTTAGAGGCGATACATCTAATAATTACTTGCTGAAAGCTTAAATACATTTTTTCCACTGGCTCATGAGATATTGTGCTGACAGTGGGTAACAACTAAAAATTTGTTAGATCACGTCAGACAGTCCAAGGTGAAGGCCTAAAAGAATTTTAATGAAACTAAGGATTGTCCATCCTTACATTTGATATAGATCATCATCCAACAACATTTTGATCCAACCTGGGCTTGTTTTTCTTTGTCAGCTCAAACTACTACGAGTCAATGTGAGTCCAGTCAAAATTTATTAATCATGAAACCATTAAATCTACTCCTTTTGTTCAGAGAAGGAAGCCGATGAAAGGCCATTATGGGGTCAGCCATAAAAATCTAAAAATAACACCCAGTACAAACGCCTTGAAATCAATTTCTACATACCTCTTAACTGTGATGATGTAATCCAATTCAATGGCTTGGCAATGTGGGACGGACTCATAAGACTCATAAGCAGAAAAAAAAATAACTGTCTAATGGGACGAGTCGACTGTTACCCACATCCTCAGGTGAGTATCTGCTCTTACCACTGAATTTTGGACATTTTTTTCTTGTGTTTTTGTCCTTGTATTAGTACTGACCTTTGTTAAACACCGCTCATTAGTTTATTAATGATAACATTTGCTGGTAATTTAAAATATATTAATTAATTCAAGTATTCTCTCGATATTTGTGAAATGGCTTACTTATACATACCTACTCATGACTGAGCCCATAAACTCCAATGAGATGGTAAAAAGGACATTCTCTTGTTTATTAGCAGTAAAGGATTGTTTGACTGGATAATTTTAGGTCGACTAACATTGGTTAATGTCTTCATTTTTAGAAATCAACTTTTTTCTATATTCCTCGGTGTGTTTTTCCAGCAGAACAAACGAGCATCTTTGAAGATTAAACCTGGACAAGCTCAGCCTTTGTGGCACCGTTACTCTACGACGATGCAAATAAATCTCTTTGTGGCAACTCTTTGCCTTCTTGGTGCAGGTAACCAGAACATTTTATGTCTCATAAGTCAGTCTTATTAGACATTTAATGTCTTTAAATGTGTGTTTCTGGTCTCAGCCACTGAAAATGAGTAAAATATCAAAGTGAGTAAAGAAAATCGATGTTAAAGTCATCATTCTGTTTGAATTCTGTTATGATTCAGGTATGAGATAAAAAAAATATATATCTAACTTTCCACCCCACCACCTTCAGTTCTGCTAATTTATGTTAAACATTAATGTACTGGTGATGCATTAAAAATGATCATCCTTTATGACAAAAGAGGAACACAAACTGTTTTAACTGGAAGACTGTGATGATCGTTCAATGAATTATAGAAGTAAACACCCAATAAAATGCTACCAGTCTGTATTTTAAAGTCATGCTGCCTTTTTTCATGATAGGAATTCTACAGAAGAAGACATGTTTAAAGGGTTTACCAGCAAAGTTTTAGTGTTAATGGAAAGAATCAACCAATATGTTGGTACTAGAAGTTGGTTATAATCGTTTGGTTTTTAAGAACTTTAGATAAGAAAAAACTGGTTAATTATATTTGTGTACATAATTACCAGAAAAAAATATCAATTTGTACCTATCTGTACCAAAAGCTTGATGATTAATTCCCAAAGTGTCACATAAATAATACTGAAGCAGCGTTTCCCCTAGTTAACGTGCCATGGCGGGGTGCTCATCTCATCCATGATCTTTGTTGACGGAGGGGACAGAGACGTGTGAGCGCAGCTTGTACCAACAGTTTTTGAGCGGGGGTGTTCAGCATGAGGGAAGGGGCGCCTTTGGCTTTTTAGCTAGAGCACCTGTATTGCACGCTGCTAGCTTAGCACGACACGTTTGAGTTGTGCACTAACAGCTTTTGAGTGTGTGTGGGGGATTCAGCTTGAGAGAAGAAGCAACGTGAGCGCTGCCTTTAGAGAGCCTGTATTTTGCATCGCTAGCTTAGTGCTATGTCAGTGCGAGGTGGGGAGGACAAGTTTGGTTTGGTAGGCGCAGTGCTGCTCAGTTCTGCTGACGGGGTGGACCACCCCACTTATATAATGGTAGGAGAAACACTGTGAACCTTTGGCAAGCTCTACAAGAAATTCAATTACCAGTACTTGAACCATGACTTAAAAAACATAAATATTATGGGTTTTCTTCAAGAGTTCTTCTGTTTGTTTTAACAGTCGTTCTATGTGAAGCACAGTCCAGTCCATTAACCACAGCCCCATCTGATCCACAAAATACAGCCCCATCTGATCCATCAACCAAAGAACCGACTGATCCACCAACCAAAGAACCGACTGATCCACCAATCAAAGAACCGACTGATCCACCAACCAAAGAACCGACTGATCCACCAACCAAAGAACCGACTGATCCACCAATCAAAGAACCGACTGATCCACAAACCAAAGAACCAACTGCTCCACCAATCACAACACCAAAACCATCTCAGAAGCCCTCTACTGATGACACCATAACACCAGCTTCCACCACAGATCCAGACATTGCACCACAAGAACTTTCACCAGGAGCCATCGCAGGCATTACTGTAGGCGCCGTCGCTGGCGTGGCTGCGTTGAGTGAGTATGACAGATCTATATACTTTACAAACAATATCTAAGACATACAAATTGCCAACAATTTAAATGTTGCACCTTTTTATGAGACTGAGATGAAGTAAAGGTAGGGCAGCTGACTCGGGACCCGAAAATACCAGACTCGATCCTCAGCCATTCCCACATGTCGTGGTGTCTCTGATCAAGACACCTAATCCCTAATTGCTCCCCGGGTGCTTACATAGCTGCCCACTGCTCCACCTGTGTGCATCCCAGGTGCAATGGGTTAAATGCAGAGAACAAATTTCACCATTGTATGGGAACATACAAGGACGACAACACATAACACTTTACTTTTTTTGTTTGTTTGTTTGTTTGTTTTGGGTAAGGGGTGTTTACTAGAAATGAAAAATGGTCATGTTGTCACCTGGAGACAGGAGTGATTCAAAGCAGAAAGACAGTCACACCAACATGGTTTAGTCTGTCAGAGCTGATGGGACTAAGCTCTCCATCCGAGCTGTACGGAAGGTAAACTCAAAAATTGATTAAAAAAACATGCAAGAATAAAACACATAACCAATACTCAGTGGTTAAGAATACAAAACTTGAATATTAAGAGTGCAAAAGTATTATCTTATTGGTACAGAGTATGCATGAATTCACACTAGTTGTTTCCTGAGTATTAAAAGCTGTCTTATGTTCAGGTGGTGGTGTCTACAGTCTGCTGAAATACACCAACAAGATCTGATCAGCGGAGGAGAAAACTGGTCAAACATTCGAAGCTTTATCTGTTGCAATATAACCAGAAAAGTTCAGTGATCTGTCATTATTGATGGCTTTATGGGTCAGAGGGAGAACAAAATGAAATACATAATTAAACCATGCTGATTATTTGACAAGAAGAAGTCAGGAAGGCTTCAAGCTAATCAAAACACATTTACTGTAATTGATCATTTGTAAATGATTTTGTAATTTGTAAATCGTCATACTTTCATTTTTTCCACAAGTGGTGGTTATGTTTGAAGTAATCACTTGGTGAATGTAAACATCTGATTAATTCCCAGTTCAAATCGGTGCCTTTCCAGGTAAGGTGTCCATGCCAGCTGCACTAGTGTACCTCTATACCATCAGTGAGCCAGAAAATGGCCATCTCATCACAAAAATGGATATATAATTCAGTCAATTTTACAAAACTTAGCTAATTTTTTGTGTAAAAGTTGCTGAGAGTCAGACCCAACACATAGAGAGCCAACACATCTTGTGAGATCTTTCAGTATGGCGTCATAAACAAGGTTTGACTTAAATACAACAACTGTGTCAACATACGATGATTTTAGATAGAAATACTGATGTGAAAGGCGACAGGTGATATGAATTTCTTCAAGCAACACCAGGCTTTTAATTTTTTTTTTTAATTATTATTAAATTGTTACTTTGTGCAGCAAATTCCAACTTTAGCATGTTAGCATGTGGTCAAAGTCATTTTAGTAACTTCCATTATTATTTTTACAAGTTTAAAAGTAAGAGCTTACAATTTTGCTGTAAAATTTTCACAGCTATGAGTATTTTTTATTATTTTCCATGAATAAAGCAAATATAATGGACTTTGAGTTAAGTATGTAAGCACAATGATTATATGAATAAAACTTAATAAAGCATTTATTAATTTAAATTTTGTACTTTAAGTAAAATGATGACTTACTTGTATGATCCATTGTGACATTTAGATCAAATTTAATTAAAAAAAACATATGAAAGTGAAATAATTTGACTACAGGTTAAGTTTTTAAGTAAAACCATATATTATTGATAATTTCTAATGACAAACTGGAGCATCTTTATATTATAACTTTAACAAAGACTTTCAAGGGAAACTTTTAAGTTTTGATCATATGTTCTCTTTATATGTAGAATATTTATTATGAGCTGAATAAGGATGTAACTCTTGTTTGCAAATGTAAAAGTGCCGTTGGAAGTGGGTGTTTTCTTCACATTACAAGAACCTTTAGTCACGTTGGAGAGAATACAAACAAAAAAAAAAACTTCAGCGGGGTAGATTAGTGTTCATCACATATTTATAGGATTAGTAAAGGATTATTTGTAACAAATACTATGTTAGAGGCAGAAATGTCACTTTATGAGGAAACCTAAAACAGGGGGGGGGCGGAATCTATATCAAAATGTTTTGCAACCTTTAATTAACCTTTAGTTTTTTAATGTTAATGTTGTTCTTTCATCTGAGGTGACCATTGAGTCAACTCTCATGGTGTCCTGGTTGCACCTTCAGTTGGACTTCAACCCTCACGATGCATCATTGTTTTATGATAAGGTCATTAGTTAAAGACGTGTCAACACCAGGAGCGCTTGGTAACAGGAAACTATACTTTATCCCTTCTACCCTGAGATGTGATCATCCTGTACGACACTCGTAGGATCTGAGGACACTGTGTGGAAAAGAGGAGTCTCTGTGTATCGATTCACTGACGAAAACAACGTTCATACCATACAATTTTATTTATAGAGCACTTTAAACAGCGACAAGGCCAAACAAAGTGCTGTACAAACAAACTGCCACTGTGATTTTTGTATTTCAATGACACACGCGTCGATCGAGCATGAGAACGGTCGCATCCAAAATGGTGATTAGCATTCTTTTGAACCTAGGATGTGGTTGGTTTGCTCCACGTTGAAAAGAGTGAGCAGCACAAACAGCACTCTGCTATCCACCATTTTTACTGTTGTTCATCTACCGATGCCCCCAGTTTCCAAAAACCCATCTCAGACCTGGTTTAAAAAAGGTTCAATGTAAGAGAAAACAAGTGGTGGTGTTGTATTTACAAACGTCCGCAACATAGCAGGAAAGATCTATTTTAATTTCAAAATGGCACCGTATAAACAGGGCTTAAGAAAGACCCTAATGGCTCTGTTGTAAAGGGAGTGAGTTTTATCTGCATGTGAGTCTTGATAGCATAACAGAGCTTCTAATGAAGGTAATTATGCGTGGAACTCTCCAGCTTTGTATGTGAGAAAATTAAATGTCTCCATCTACAGAACAGAAGTTAGAGTGATTTGTTTTTGAAAAAAAATAAATAAAAGTAAAGCAGGAGTATCAGCCTGTGAAACAACTCTTTAGCTTCTCTGTGGCGATTTTATTTTGGATTGGTTGACCAAAATAAAATAAAAATGGCTGCAACTGTGCATCTCTCAAGCATTGGGGTCAAGATACCAAACTCTGACACTATGATGTTCTGGCAAAAGCACAGTTAGTGTTACAGCAAACAAAACACGTCGCCCAAGTCTGATAACTTCCAGGTCTCTCTTGTAAATGAGTCCTCGAGGCTCAATGAGATTAACCTGCCTAAATAAAGGCTGAATGAAAAAAAATATTTTCTGTCCACAAATTAGCCGTGAGAGGCTGCCTGAGCCACAGAAACTCAATCCTGTCTTCTCACACATATAATTTAAGCCATTGTGTCTGTATGATGTGATAATCAGATGCAGCAGAAGCCATTTTTGATTTGCACATTTCTATAAATGATAATACAGTACTTGCTTTTGGGAGAATTGTCCATCAATGTCAATTTCAGAAGAGCTTGTACCCCATGGATGGTTTGAAGTTATTTTAGAAGTTAAAAATAGTCATATTCTACTTCTATAATTAGTCCATATCAGGGTCTATACAAAAAAATATCAGCCTTCAGTCAAAAATGAAAAATTTACCCAAGAACAAAACCAGAAACTCAATGAAACAGCTCCCTCTAGTGGTAGAAATATGTCAGGCCACCCAAGACTTGTGGACCAAAAGCAGCTGATGTCGTTTGTAAGTTCAGCAGATAGAACACAATGACCTCTAATTACTGCAGAGGAACTGAATACACACTTTAAAGGGTTTTGAATATTAAGTCTTAAATCAGTAATTTCTTATCTCTCTATTGATATTTTACAATACAACCTGCTGACCATTACAGTTCTTTCTAGTAAATTTAATTATCTAATATTTATTTACATTATCAGTTGATATCACTGAAAGCTGTTGCAATCAGCCTTACTAAACAGATAAAAGTTCAAATATCTTCGATATACAGTAATGTGATATAGCAGAAATATAGTGTGCTTGTTCTTGTCGATGAAGAGCCTCTTCAGTAAAGTTAGCCGTTAGCTTATCATTTACTCCGGCAAAGTATATTTTACAAAACTCAACAACAAAATAAGTCAACAACAAAAATACAAAACAGAAAGATAAGATCCAAATTTGGTTAGTGAACGTAACAAAAACAGAGGAAACAAGTTAACGTTAAGCATTTGCTAATTAGCGATAGCTAATGCTATTTAGCTAAAGCTTTTAGAAAGCGGTGCTGCACTTCAAAACGTATTTTTTTTTCATGTTAACTCGTTGATGAAATATATTCAGGTTTAAATAAAGGGTCTGAAATATGGTCAAATTCGTTTTCAGCTTGCTTTGTTGCTTAAAAATAGTCTGAAATGTCACAAATATCGGTGTTTCACATTTACAGTACAGTACTTGCCTTGGCAGGGCGCTCGTGAAGACACGTCTGTGTTGAGCGCGCTGCTGTTTTCGAGCAGGGGGGGCGGGGCAGGTAGACTTGATGTGTTGCCAGATTGGGTGGTTTACCGCAATAATGGGCGGTTTTCATTTAGATTTTTCTGGTAAAAAATGATTTGGGCTGGTGGGGATAATTTGGACGGTTTTTGAGTTAACCTATTAAAACACATTTCAACCAATCAGTCATCATTACTGGTTCACAGCAAAACTCTCCTGGCCTTTCTCACAATGGATTGTTCATCAGAGTAGTTGTTCAACGTTCGGCTGTTGAACGTTCCAGCCAACAATCTAATCAAGTCATGTAGAAAAGCTTAGCAGATGTGTGTGCCACTGATCATAGTTTGCGTCTTCGAAATGTGAAAAGAGTAGTCTATGTGATTGTTGTGAATCTGCAAACATGTTATGCTGGATCTGAAGATGCTGCGGTGACTGGGTCAGAGTCATTTACAGAGAACAACTCTGGGCAGATTTTTTAGTTGGGTTGTTGCGTTTTGCCACATAGTGTTAAATTGGTTTGTACTGGTGTGCATTCATGTTCAAACAATAAATATAGTAATATGTTGATTGGGCTGGGTTTTGTGTGATGTGACAGTTTTTTAACAGATTTTCGGGCTGGAAAACCTCAATTACCTGGCAACACTGCACCTGGCCTAAAGCACTTAATTGTTAAAATGACTGTTTTGAAGAATGGTCACATTTTTAGCATGTGTAAATCTCATTTCTTGAGATTCCACAGAGGGCTAGCTTGAAACCCATCAAGGAGGCGCTATTTGTGAGACAGATCGGGGTTAGAAAGCCTGGCTTAGACCGATGAAGTCTTTCACATGTAAGATGAAATGTTTCTCCCATAAAGAAACTTGTCCAGATTACATGATTTAACCTATTGTGATTTATCTACATGAACAATTGAGCTTACAAACCTTTTTCTTTTTGTGTGATGAGAATATCAGATGTGATTTTCTCCCATTATTTAACAATCAGCAATGGTGTACCACAAGGCTCAGTCTTAGGACCAACCCTCTTTACAATCTACATAGGTAATGTAGGTCAAAGCATCCCAAATGCATCCTTACACTTCTATGCTGATGACACAGTTGTTTACTGTCGAGCTAATACAGTTGCTAAAGCTTTCCACCTTTTGCAATCTGCTTTTGACATCATCCAGTCAGATTTGTTCCGTCTCAAACTTGTCCTAAACGCCGACATAACCAAAGGAATGCTTTTTTCCAAACAAGAAGTTGGTCCCAGCAGTTCTTCCTTTGATTTTATCCTGTAAAGATCTGAAGCTCTCGACCTTGACCTCTCTAAGTGACTTTAAACATATGTTAAGCTCCTGGCAAAAAAACAATGCAGACATGTTCCAGTTTTTAGTTTCTTAAATCACCTTATAATCTAGCTGTTTATTTATTTATTTATTTTTTTTGTGTGTGTGCTACTTTTCCTCTTGATTGTCTTTTTGGTTGCCATTTTGTTTTGATTTGTAAAAAAAAAGAGAAAAAAAAACCTAACTTAAATTTGTATGCCTCTTTTATGACTGTCTATTGTTGTCGTTGTTATACATTGCTGTCATCGCTCTGTTAAAAAATCAGGTCTCTATTGTAAATGAGTCCCTGAGGCTCAATGGGATTAACCTGTATAAATAAAAGTTGAATGAAAAAAGTATATCTTGGTTTATATTGTAGATCCTTATTTATACGCTTTATATTTTTGCTATTATTGGATGTAACTGGGACCCTGTATACAGTACACAATTTTGTTCCACTTCATGTACCACATGTGATGCAAAATTGCAAACGGTAAAGAACCCTGACCTTGATTCTCATTCATCCTGATCCAAAGTGGTTCAATAAAAGGCAACTGGACTTGTCTTGATACTTGAAGACATTTTACATCTCATCCAAATGGCTTTTCCAGATGACTGAAACATCTGGATCACCATAACAGGTGTGTCCAAATACCTGCAGAATAGTAAATAGTAAACAATAGTACAGCTCAGGGATGTTCAACTAAACTTCTCTGTGGGCCACAACTACTGAAAGCCAACAGCTCAGGGGCTGGACTTCCAGCCGTTAAAGTAATTATGTAAATAAATCAAGTAGTACAAACCTTTTGAATTTGTTTATTTTGCTGCATTGAATCAGAAATGCAATAAAATAAAATAAAAACAAACAAACATGTAATTCAATGAAATTACATTTCAAGATTTATTTCCTTGCAATAAAAGTAGTGATATTCTAATGTGAAACATATTAAAAACAAAAACGACCTACTAGGCCTAGTATTTTACACAAATATTATCCTGCCATCTCTGACTGGTCGAAGCTTTACGCTTTTCAAAATAAAACAGTGTGTTCCTTGAATGACCAACATGTTGTTCCAGGTGGGTCCATTAAGAACCAGTTCACTTTTTCAATGAAATGGCTGCACAGACCAATTCTTCTGACGGTTCATAAATCACAGGTGAAGCACCCACAACCTGCTCAGGTGTGAGCGGAACCAAAAGAGACGGAGCCACGTCTGTGTTGCGCGCTAGCTTAGCGTCACATTAGTGCCAGCAGTTATATATATATTTTCTAATGTGATATATGGAAGTGCTGTATTATAAATATTTGACATTTTAAAACTTAATTTAACTTGTTCTTTGTTTAATATCTACTAAACTGGGGAACATTTCAAAATGAAAGTCTAACATGAGTATAAATATTTGAAAAGAAAAGCTAGCTAAAACTTTTAGCTAGCTTTTCTTTATTGATGACTTATTAAAAGTAATCGCTATGTGAATGTTGGAAAGATTAGCATTCACCCTCAAACACTTTGCACAATTTAGTTAATTAATTCCTGATGAAAATAAACACATTAAATACAATATTTTAACATTTACTTATCTTCTTACTTTAGTCTTCTGTCTACGACATTATGCTTGACAGTCATTAGGTGAAGCTAGCAACAGCGGCTAACTTAAAAGTGGTACAATCCACTTTAATGGTGTCTGAAATTATCATATATGATTATGCATGCCTAAATATGATAAATTAATTATAAAGTACTTAAAGTATTTTTGTGGGTGTTTAAATCCTACCTGGGTCACCTTTCACCCCCCCTCACTACATTTGGAACAATCTGGAGAAATTGTTAATCGGCAAAGAATCAAACTGATATTCGGTGGTGATTTTAGCCTCTCTTCAGGGGTGCTCAAGCACCCCTAAATTTTAACTCCGCACCCACGAAAAATTAAGAAACCATCATTAGTAAGGAAGATTCACCAAAATATTTAATACATTTGGAATAAAAATGGAATAAATGATGACACTCTTAAATGGGCCAGTAAAATCTGATTTTTTTTTTTTTTTTTTTTTTTGCACAAGTTGGTGCCTTGACGCCAACTGTCAATCAATCCAGTAGGCTTGTAAGCAACTGCCCAATTGTCAATCACATTTTGTCCCAAAGGTAAACGCCCTTACCTGCAGGACCTGCACCCGCTTTTCCTCCAACACCATAGTGGGGGGTTTGTTTTACGGATGCCTTGCAGTCAGAGGGATTTTGTGAAAACTCATCAGAAAAATGATTAAGCGTTGTTAGTGGGGAACATGATATAGTGCCTCTGCCTGATTTTATCACTAATTTTAGTTGATTTTACTCCTGATTTTGTAATTTTATCATTTATTTCACTTGAGTTTTATCACTTATTTTTTATTTTATCATTGATTTTAGTTGCACCTTGTAGCATTTAGATTTTTTATTAGATTTTTGTTAATGAAAAGTGTTACAAATTAAATTCATTATTATTATTATTATTATTATTATTATTATTAATATTATTAATAATAATAATAATAATAATAATAATAATAACATGTAATTCCAACACGTGTTACCCTGCGTGTTTGAGTATGGAACACAGTTTATTACATTTCACAAACTAAATGATGTTTGGAAAAATGTAAAAGTTGGATAAAGGCTGTTAGGTGACCTCATGATCAGCTGAATACAACAGTCCACATGTTCGTCTGTATGAAGGTAACCACAACTAAATATTCCATTTTCTGTCAAAATTACATTGTATGCTTAATGTTTAAATTAAAGGTTAATGCTTAAAGCTAGTTGTGCTTTATTCTGTGTGTTCTATATGAAGATATATGTTGTGTTTGAACAAGTTTAGTCTTTGTTATGGTTAAACTGATTTTGTGCAAAGTGTTTATTAAGTTGTGTAATGTAAAGGGGGCGGGGTTAGGATGCGTGAGAGACGCGGTGCGTGCTTTATTCACACAAGGAGCGCTGTTGGTCAGGCTACTTCTTGTTGTGCCATGCTCTCTAAAATAAGTGTTTACTTGTGTAGCTGTTCAACAACCTGTTAAAATACACCAGAATGCAG